>CATIWF010046234.1:0-35224 GCA_949630135.1 Balakata baccata
AAGTCTTTCATGGAGAAGGTGGATGATAATCAGACCTTTATGTCAGTTAGAAAACCAACATCATTACCTATGATTAGAATATCATCAACATACAAGACAAAGAAAGCAATCTTGCTCTCACTTACTTTCTTGTATACAAAAGCCTCATTAGGATTTTGAATAAAGTCATAACTCTTTATGGCTTCATCAAAACGCTTGTTTCAGCTCCTTGGAGCTTGCTTAAGACCATAAATGGATCTCTTAAACTTGCACACTTTGGAACTTTCATTACCTATGATTAATATTAAGTCATCTCGTTATGATCCCGATATTGATTAGAGTCACAGCATGTCAAACCCTATTAGTCAATATTCTAATGAGTGATAATTTGCGTTCTGATTAAAATAAGATTTATCATTATTAATCTAAATAATAATTCAATCTTATATTGAATAAGTTATATTTCTCCTAACCAGTAATTTATTTTATTAGAACCAAAATATCAATTCCATTAGGATCTTGCCCTGGTGCTACAGGATAACGAATCCTACTATTAGTGATCTCATGTCTCACTATATGACTAACTATGGTGACTACGAGCCGGATTACCAAGCGCGGATAGCCCAGTACAAGGTAAGAGCACTTCCATAGCTACCCATGAAAGGATAGTCTTAACACCTCAAGTTAAAGGACTTCGAGTCATATAAGACTCATATATTATGACCAAGATAATAACTATTGACATCTAGCATTATCTGTACAGTTATTATCAGACGTCAATGTTCGGTACTCTTAATTCTTTAAGAACCCACTGATTTATTTAGATATTATTATATCATAGAAAATGAGATTTCTCCTCAAAATAAACCATGTGATAACCTAAAGGTTCAATGAATGCCCAATTTATTGTCCTATTCCGGTTATGAACATTTTTAAGATTATCTTTTACCAAAGATATTTATCTCATTATTATCAACACCTTGATAATAAATTATCTGTATATAATTAAAGGGCCGTATATTTCATAGTATATTTAACTACTGCATTCATAATATAATCGATAACTTGAATATATATTTATTATGAATGTGAAATATATATGTATCCAATGTGGTATAATAATTAATATATAAAAAACAGTGAATGCACTAGGGCATACACACCACTGATAACATAAGCAACCGAAGGAAGCTTCTCAGATGGTCTAGGTAGCTACCTATGCGTTGTTGTTTTTTGGTTTTCCTCTTCCTTATTCGCCGCTCTTTTCTGGTTTCTTGTACATCTCTTTTTTTCGGTTCACTTGGTTCGAGGCAAAGATCGTGTCTTCCTTATGCTTGAGTATTAGCTCAAGGCAGTGATTTTTTCATCACCTTAGTTCTTTCTAAGGTGGTTTTCCCCTCTTTTATCTTATAAAATATATGCTTATAAAAAAATATTTTTTACTGATAAAATTTTTATATGTGTATCAAATTAGTACTAAAATTTTATTTTATATCAAATTGATACAAAACATTGAAATTAAGTTTCAAATTGTGATATCTAAAATTTTTCGGTGTCCACATCAGTCGTATCAATTGTAATTACAATTCATTTGATAACCTTATTAGTCTATGAATTCGTAGAACTATATGATTCATCAGAAAAGAGAATGATGACTACTTTTTATGTATAAGAGGACTATTAGTTACTCTCTAGTATCTACGTCAGTAAATTCGGTGTCCATATCAATATAAATCAACTTAAAATTTTTTGTAGCATGATGTTATGAAACTAATTCTAAGTCTTCATATTAATTTGATTCATATGCAAAATTTTTGCATCATTAATTCATTTTACCCAAAAAAAGCAATCATGGTTCAAAGAAAAAAAAATTATCTTGATTATAAAAATATAATATATATAATACTGAATTAATTAATCAGTTCTATTTACAGTTTTTATATTCTGGCACATATAATTCTTCATTTTTGTTATTTTATTCCCTTAATAGATTTTTTACTCAAATTGCCCTTTATATTTTATTTTTATCCGTTTATCTCTTAAAAATTCAACAGTTGAAAATTATTCAAAAATAATGCATGTATATCACACACCAATAGTATCTCTGACATACCACATCATGATTTATCATGTTTTTTAAATATTAAATAGCAAAATAGATCAAAAACAAAATATGAGTGACAAATTGAATAAAAACCGGTCCATGAAAAAAAATAGAAAAAATGAATAATTATAAATGATTGAGTATAGTTTAACTCTAATTTATTTTAATGGTATATAGATTAATCTTTCTCGTTATATTAAAATAAGAACTAATAAATCACGAAAAAATCAAATAATAAAACAAAATGGCTAAAAAATTAGTTATAATTGTAGTTTTTTTTTTCTAATAATTAATAAAATAAAAAAAGGCTATTTTTCATTAAAAAAAAAAAAAAGATTAAAAGCTGCTATAAATAGGATAGAATGTTTGAAAAATTTTCAACGACTAAATGAATGAGAAGATGACGACAAGTTGGATGAGAATGTGTTTTCATGCCACAAGAAAACAAATGGACGACAATTCGACAAACAACTTTATTATATTGACTGATTCTTCAACAAATTTAGATGAACTTTTACTATTTAGTAATCATGTTTTTCATTATTTAAAAGTTTATTTTGAAATAAAATTAAATTGAGAAAATAATGATATTTTACAAATAAATTCCGGAATATATAATGTGTGATTTTTAGGACAACTAATTCACAGTTGTTTGGTATTTAATAGTTATTCTAATCGTGTTTGGTAAAACATGCAGCTAATTCTAGTTGGATTTTGGAATCAAACTTTATAACTTTTTACCATTAGATATTAGCTGATTTAATTTTATTTTTTATTTAGAATATATTATCCGTATAAAATTTATTAATTATAAAATATTTATTTTCTCTAAATTAATTTTTTCAATCAATAAAATATTTATAAATATAAATATATTATAAATAATCTTAAACTAGTATTATTGTTTATTTTTATATGATAAAAAATATAGAATTTATTTTTAATTCTAGATATATCACTTAATACATAAATTATAATTAATTATCTTTATAAATTATATATATATATATATTAAAATTTTTATTTATAATTGATCGTATTTTATTATTGCAATTATTTATATTAAATAATTACTCTATTTATTTATATATCATATGGAGATATATATTTGAATATAATAAATTATTTCGTTATTCATAATTTTACATTATAACAACAACAAAAACTCCGTTAATCTTACCAAATACAAATATTAACATCCACAATATTTAACAGTTAAATCAAAAAGCACCATAATAAGAATATATTTTTGCAAATTTAGTAACACTTCATATTTTTAGAATGTCTAAGAGGCCTAAACTTACACTGGGCTAAGGCCCAACTTACTTGCTGATTAATGAGCATTTATCAAGTCCTCCTTTACATAATATTTCTTTTATGATTATATCTAAAAATCAAATTGAGTGATTTCAGATTCTGGTCATTTTCAATTTATTTTTGAGAAAATTTCATATTTTACTTATTTTTTATTTTAAAAATATCTATAAAATTTTTTTTATCATTTTTATCAAAATGCATTTTCAGTATTATCATTTTTCTCATCTTTGAATTTCAAAATAATCATTTTATTATATTGAGATCTGATAGATTTGAAATTTTAAAAGTTAAAAAAACTTGTTTTACAAAAAACTTTACTTTTGGAGTATATTTGAAATTTGATTGATATTTTTTTTTGTAGTTATTTAAATTTTCTATTTATTTTTTTAAATTTCGGGACGGATTGATCCACAAATCCTCAAACCTATAAATAATTTTTGGATTCAAATTGGATTGACCCATTTAAATTTTATTAAATTTCAAATTAAGTTAGGGTCCGTTTGGGATTGAGTATGGAAAAAACGCTTTTTTTAAAAAAAATTTGTGTTTTTAACTTTTTGAATTTTGAAAATTATTTTTAAATAAAAACGGGTAAATAAATTTTTTTTCAGAAATAAATTTGAAAAAAACATTTTAAAAAATTAAAAAATGAGTCAATTAAATAAAAAAATTTCAAAACCTACTTTTAAAATAATGAACAATAGTTCAAAACACCCCTCTAGAATCAAGTTTTTCAGCTAGGTTTATATTGAATTTTGAGGCTATATATAAAATTTGCCAGATAATGGAAGAATTAATTCATTTTTCCAATTATAAACTTTTTATATTAGCTAATGTGAAATTTGATGTTAGAAAAAAAATTGTAAATATGAAATTAAATATTGAAATTAAGTTTCAATATTTTTAATAAATTATTGATTCAATTCATGAATGAATATATAATTGATCAAGGTAAAGTTTATATGCCTTTTAACTACTGTTGTTATTTTTGTGATAAATTTTTTTCGTAGAACGAATTGATGAATCCATTAAAATCGAACTGATATTCATGAAAAAATTGGAAGACATAAAAGTACAATTGATTCCCTTCTTCCTTTAACTAGTCACATCTATTTTTTTTTCAAAAAAACATTATTTTCTTTTCGAGAAACTTTATACTTTTTTTATTCTTAAATAGATACCCTTTAAAATTATTTTATAATAATTAATTAATGTATTTAATGCATAAATAAAATAATATACTATTTTCAGATTTTTATTTATTGTTCTCAAAAAAGTTATTCCTTTCTAATTATTAAATAAAGGTATAATAAATAAAAAATAATTACTATTTTATAGATTACTGTAGAATAAATAAAGAGAATAAAAAAATATACAGTTAAAAATAGATTCTAGGAAAATATCTAATAATTTGGGCAATTATTTCACTTTTTTTCTTCCCGTCAATGGCCTATTTGTGCTATTCAAAATGACGAAAATATATTATAGCTCGTGTAAATGCGTAATTATTATTTATGATTTTTTATTTTTCTAATTGATTTATTGATATATATTAATTGGTAGACAAAATATTTTGTCAATATTAAAAAATAATAAATATATCTAATTAACTACGTCGAAAGGAAAAATTTTCAAACCAAACTATTAAAATCAATAGTGATATTTTACCCTAAAATTACACTATCTATATTTCTAATTTTATAAAATTTATTTAATAAAAAAAACATTCGTTCACAATTAAAGATGATATTAAATTTTGTGGCGATCCAAAATTTTCAAGGAAAATGAGGTTTTTTTTCAAAAATAGCTGACGTTGGAAGCATATAAAGCAGAAGACAGGAGATGTGGAATTAGTTGTATTTTTCTGGTGTGTAATAATTTATTCAATTTTAGAAAAGATTATCCGATTACAGGTGGCTTTCAGTGATGACTCATCCATAGCCTACTACTTCTCTTTATATCCAGTGAAACGTGGACAGCTGGATTCCTCTTTCTCGCACGTGTCATTCCCGACGAACCCTAATCTCTCTCTCTCTCTCTCTCTCTCCCTCCCCGGTCACCTCCTCCGTCCTCAACCTCTAATTGGCCACCGCTCCACCACATCATCGCCTACTTTCTCTCTCTACGGCCTTTTCTTTTTGTTATTTAACACTAATTTCAAGTTTTCGACACTGGAACTGAGATTCGAAGAGAGTTTAATAGGTTTCTGTCCTCCTGTCTTTCTCTCTCTCTCTGCATATTCTTGGGGCCTTTGATATTGTCCTTTACCTCCAATTTTTAGCCGTTGATCTTTGTGAAAAGGAGAAGGTATCCAGAAGAAAAGGAAGCCCTTCATCTCTTCTTTCTTTGGGTGCTCGCTCTTTTATTTAAAGTATCCAACTAGGACTTCCACCTCACTCTTTCTTCCGCGCCATGAAACCAGGTCCCCTCTCTCTCTTTCTCTTTCTCACTTATTTTTTTTTTACTCTGTTTTTGCATTGGAGATGATATTTAGCTTGTATTTTTGTTTTGTTTTGTTTCAAATTTGTATTTATTATGCTTCTGGGATTTAATTTTATCTTGTGAAACCGATTTGGGAGCTTAATTCTGTTGTCGTTTATGATTAAACTCTGTTTCTATATGCTATTCTCATTTTTTGATTCTCTCTTTGAATCGGTATGGCCTTTTTTGAGTCTTTGAGGTTGCTTTAAGGAATTAAAGTTAATTCTGTGTGGTTTTTTACTCAATTTTGTACTCATCTAAGCTTTAATTTGACTTCCGTGTGTGGGAATGTTTGGAATTTTGTTCTAGGTGTTGAGTTTGTGCATTAAAATTGTAAATTTTGAGGATACGTTGACATATATGAGGACTTGTTGCCATATATGAGCCTATGAGGATATTTTGCCTTACATTCTTCGTTTGAAAAGTGAGTGCTAGGCAATTGATATATGAAAACGTGTTCAATTGTAAATGTAGAAATTTGCTGGCTTTCGATTTTTATCATGTCTAGATAATTGATAGGTCATGATGAAGTATTCTTCTGGATATTGGAAGAATTAGGATTTTTTATCCGTCAATCTTCATGAATTATGACATTGTTGGTCGCAATCATTGGCTTTGAGATGGATCCATGATCAATTTACTAAAAACAAAATTCAAACATGTCCCTCAACGGCATATAATTAGTCTCCTAGGTTTGTCAAGGCTTGTAGAAACATAACTTATGGCAATTTCCCTTAATGTATAGTTGCGTCAAGGTGAATTGGACAGTACAATGGTAGATGTTCTGTTCGAAAAAATAATTGAAGAATGGGGTGTAGTTTGATGTTTGTGAATCTGAGACTCATGCAGAATAGTTGCACTAGCAAATCTGAAGTGAAAAATTGCGAGTTTTTAGTAGATGGATCATCATCAACCAACTTGAATAAGGATCTAGACAACAGAGAAAGAAAGAAGAATGGAAGATGCAGGGGGAGTGCACCTTGGGGGGGGGTGTGGAAAGCCAGGTCATATGTACCCTAAATAATTGAAGAATGGGATCCAATTTGATGTTTGTGAATCCGAGACTCATGCAGCATGGGTGTACTAGCAACTGTGAAGTGAAAAGTTGCGATTTTTTTAATAAATGGATCTCTATCAACCAATTTGACTAAGGATCTAGAGAAAAAAGAAGGAAAGAAGAATGGAAGATGAACTCTGAAGTGAAAATTTACATTTTTTTTTAATGGATGAGTCACCATCAACCAACTTTACTAAGGGTCTAGACAAAAGAGAAAGGAAAATGGAAATTCAGCAGGAGTGAACCTTGGTTGTGTGTGTGTGTGGGAGGAGCCAGGTCATATGCGGCCTTTTGGTTGAAAAATAAATATTACTTTGTCATAGACCCGGCATAAGTTGGACTTGTATTTTTGTTATTTCTTTTTCCCTGTTGGCTTGCTGCTGCATCCTTAAAAGATCTCATGGTACAAATAAGTGTGGTTGGAGAATAATACTGCTGCCAGTTGAAAAGTTACCATCCATAAAAAGAGTGAGATTAATGAGGTCATGGCCAATACGACTTTATAAGTAAGTTTATGAGGGTATGGTAGTTCATGGCTAATTTATGCTGGTTACAATTTTGTCATAGTATTCTGTAGCCCTCTTCTTGTAATTTGAGATTCCTATCATATTTTGGGATTTTGTGGTGAAATAGAATGGCTGAGGCATTTTTTTTAACATTACTTTTCAATATGGAATCAGCCTGGTCTTTACACTTCCTGTTTGATGCTTATATTAAGAAAAATTACCTTGATGTTCTTGATGACAGTGACTGTTTCAGAATAGAACTATTCTAATATACATGGCAATGATCTGCAGGCACTTCATAGATATTGGTTAGAATAGACCAGAAACAAATTGTGAAGTGTTGAACTAGTGGTGCTTAACTCATTTGAATGGGGACGGGGGAAGATAGCACACCTGCTAAGCCTTCCAAACCGGCATCTTCAACTCAGGTTCCTACTTGTGTGTGTGTGTGTGCGCGCGCGCCGCATGCACGCTCGTGTGCTCATATATGTGTGTTTGACATACAGACAATGCATCCGCCCACAAATTCATTAATATGTGGTGTTGTTTGCAGGAAATACCAACAACGCCAGCATATCCTGATTGGTCAAATTCTATGCAGGTTTGTACCTGTGATGTCCATAGAATAATTTGATACTTGCACAAGTAATCTTAAGTCCTTATTAGTCTGATACCTGCTTGTTTAGGCTTATTATGGTGCTGGAGCTACCCCACCTCCTTTTTTTGCTTCAACTGTTCCATCTCCAACTCCCCACCCATATCTTTGGGGAAGCCAGGTACATATCTTTCTTATTCAAGAGCAATTGGAGGTTTTATATTTGTCAACAGTGTGTCTCTCCATATTTGCCCAAAGATAAGTCTCATAATTTGTTTTTCTAATGGCAAATTTTCAGCATCCTTTAATGCCACCACCCTATGGGACCCCAGTTCCATACCCAGCTTTATATCCTCCTGGGGGAGTATATGCCCATCCTAATATGACCACGGTAATCACTTTTATGATTGATTCATATGTTCATATTCTGTTAAAGAACCATGGTATTCCAGTATCATTTAGTCTTATAACAAATTACTTATTGTTAGTTTGATCTTATTTAATTGCTTCAACTCGTCTACAGGTACCAAATTCAGCACCAGTAAGTGCAGAGATTGAAGGAAAGGGCCCCGATGGAAAAGATAAAGCTTCTGCCAAAAAATCTAAGGGAACTTCAGCAGGCAAAGTAGAGGCTGGAAAAGCAGCTTCAGGTTCTGGAAATGATGGTGCCTCCCAAAGGTTGGTCCAGCCAAAGTTTATTGCTTTGAACATGCTCCCCTGTGTCAACATTTATATATGCAGTATTCCACTCTGAATCTTTGTCTGACAGTGAAATGCTTGCATATAGCGCTGAAAGCGGTAGTGATGGCTCTTCAGATGCAAGTGATGAGAACCAGCAGGTATATGTCAACGTTTTATTGTTAATTGCCAATAGTTGTGTATTTATTTCTTAGATTGAATATCATGTTCCTGAAGTGCTGAGCCATAGAAACTGAGTTTATACATTTGCTGCGCTGGATACAAAAACAAGATATCCTGGTGTGGAAATTCAAATTTCCTGTGTTAACTTCCTGATGCAAAGTAAAATCAGTTGAATGAATGATCTTGTGTTCGTCAATGACTAATTTTCCAATTTTATACAGGAATTTGCTGCAAATAAGAAGGGAAGTTTTGATCAGATGCTTGCAGATGGTATGTTGTCATCTTCATTCTAGGTGGTTTGTCTTACTTCATGTGATAGTTCTAATTACATTGACTTCACTGCAGCCAATGCTCAAAATAACTCTGGAGCAAATATCCAGGCTTCAGTGCCTGGGAAACCTGTTGTATCTATGCCTGCAACTAATCTAAATATTGGAATGGACTTGTGGAATGCTTCTTCTGCTGCTGCTCTTGGGGCTGCAAATATTAGACCAAATGCAACTGGTACCCCATCAGCAATTGTTCCTGCAATAATGCCGGAACAATGGATTCAAGTATGGAAATTGCACTTAGTCCTTCTACATTTTATGAGCATGTGCTCCTTTCCTCTTAATTATGATGTACTTTTCAGGTTATTTAACAATGAAAAGCATTTTTGTTCGTTCTGCTTTGGTTTAACAAGTCTCGGTACCTGAAAATTCAAAATTTTCACATTTTATTTGTTTCTGATTCTTTCCTTTGGTTTTTCATATTTTATTTCCTCTGGAAGGTCATCAAATTTTTTTATCTTCTCTTTTTGTTTTTTCCGGAATAAGGACACTTTGGTTTGAAGGTTTCTTTTTATGCATAGGTTTCTTTCCTGATATACTGAATTATAGGTTTGTGTTGCGCTAGGATGAGCGTGAACTTAAAAGACAAAAGAGGAAGCAATCTAACAGGGAGTCTGCCAGAAGATCAAGATTACGCAAGCAGGTACTGTTTTGCTTTCCCAATTTTCCTTTGATTAAGAGCTCACTCATGTATTTACTAATTTTATTGCCGATAACAGATTCATTTGTCCTGCCTTATTTTCCCCATTCTAATTTAACCTTTGATTTGTTATCCTTTGCAGGCGGAATGTGAAGAACTACAAGCCAGGGTAGAGAATTTGACCAATGAAAATCGTGATCTTAGGGATGAACTTCAGCGCCTGTCAGAGGAATGCGAGAAGCTTAAAACTGAAAACGATTCCATTAAGGTTTCTTTTCATCCCTAGCCTTTTTCTTTGACTGAGGCTCCATGTTATCTCATTCCTTAGGTGATCAGCACATAGAATATTAGTTTTTTCTCAATCATTTTCACCTGATAACTATGTTTTTTCAAATGCCAAAATAAGACAATGGAATTCTTACTAATGTAGCTTCTTGGCAAACAACAGGAAGAATTGACACGGTTGTATGGACCGGATGCGGTAGCTAACCTCGAACAGAGCAACCATTACTCAGTTGTTCAATCTCGCGGTGATGAGGGAAACGGTTAGCTACAGAGACTCAGATAAACGCAGAATGGCAGAATAATATTTTTCTTTAGCTGAAGTAGATTATGACTAGCTTTCATTGAGCATAGAACATTGGTTTTCCCTACTGATCTATACCCTTTAACCCTTTAGCTATGATTGTAGCTTTTATTTACCACATTCTAACCGACTTTGAAACCTCAAGAAAATTTATTGGCTGCTTGTACGGTTATTCCAATTGGGTCAAGAATACAAAAGCACAGAGTTTTGTTTTTCTTTCTGTGGAAATATTTGCAAGTTTATTAGTTTATCATGATGCTGTGTGGCTGTTGATTGATATAAACACCCATGGAGTTGCGCTTTCAAAGAATAAGAGGAACGAAGGATTAACTGATTATCAGAGAAAAATAAGTGATTGATAATTTTTTGGTATTTTTAATAAATTCACTGCAAGAAATTCACCTTTTATTAATTGACTGATTCCCATTTTTTAATTAGAGATGAGTTCACTTTCCCAATCTTCTTCCTATACGCTTTGCAAACCCTAATTTTTCTTCTTGATCCCAAATCTCTAGATCAATAGTCTTGTATTTTACTGTTTCTCCACTAAAATGTGATGCTACTGAGTGTTTTTTATTGGAATTGGACTGTAACTTTTGATATAAACTTATTCTGCAAAATAGTAGCTGATTTTTCCTGGATTGATCTAGAAACTTGTATCTCAAACTTAGTGGCTCTCAAATGCATCTTTGCATTTACAGGAATTAATCACTTGATCGGTTCAGTGTCACCTTGACAACAATTTCAACTTTTGTTATAATTACCAACCAAATTTTCAAGACCTTAACTCTCACTTCTCACCATATTTATTATGCAATAACATATTTTGAGGAATTAAAACTTAAATAGACAAGACTAAAATTTGATAATTAAGGGCAACGATTCAAAATATTAGTAAAAATAATATAAACATTAAACACTAAATGCTGTAACAAAGTAATTAAGGTTAAATAGGAAGAACAAAAAATGCATATTTCTAATTATTTGAACATCGATTATACTTATATTCCTTAAACTTGACAAAATAATATTGAAGAAATATGACAACAAAAAAACTAATCTACTTCAGAGCATGGATCCAATGTTAGCTCCCACTAGACTAATTATGTCATATCTAATTCAAGTGATATTAGATCTTGTCTTTGAGATTCATTACTCTATTAAATATGATACTGAATATCATACTCATGACATTTCCACTTTGACCAGAGATTCGCAAGTAATGATCCCAACAAGAGATCATGGGTATACATTCCTTTTAGGAGCGGTGAATCTTTAGTTAACTATCCAACTATTTTCGAATACCTCAAGTTGTACCCAATTATCACCCTATAAACAACCTCTGTGAAGTAACAAGAAATGAAGTCAAAGTACATAATCAATATCTTGCTCAATGAATGGATCAGCTATATTCTAATCGATGACAGCTCTCTCTATCTTTATATTGTTCATACCTATGATTTCTCTAATCAGGTGCTAATGCTTGAGCACGTGTTTGGTGTTGGGTTTCTTACATGCACCACATACATAGCACAATGGAAATTTAAAAAATAGAAACCCAAGAACCAATGGATCATCTGTATGAAGCACAAACACTTCACGTGTCACGTTTCCGACACTGACACAAGACATTCTAGGTACATTTTGTAATTTTCAAAAAATTAAAAGGGCATTGCTTTAAGTTAAAAACACATTTTTCCCTTCTAGAAAACATAAAATCTCTACTTGACACCAATCATTGTTTAATAAATTTGATTGTATGTCATTTTTATTAAGATTTATATGAAAATAATAACTTAAAATAATATTTTTGAATTTAATTATTTATAAATTTACCCCCATATTTTTAATATTTACATGTTTCCTCCACGTGTCCGTATCCTAATATTTTTATAAATGTCGTTTCCTAGTGTCCGTATCTATATCCGTATCCATATCCGTGTTCGTGCTATATAGGATCATCCTATGTATATTCAAATCAGATTCTACAACTACTAGAATGAAGATGATTACCTTGTTTAATTCTTGATCTCTCTTGAAGTTGTACTGTATTTGGCTACATGTGGTCTCCATTTACATACCAAATTGGGCCATGGCAAGGTTTTCAACTTATTGCAACAGAAACTAGCTTCATATGATCAAATACATGGATTTAAAAATCATGCAAATGGAGTCAACCATCATGTTCTGATTCGGTATCTGATATTCTCCTTGTCTCATTTTCAATAGCAGATAGATCTCCCTGGTGATCAGATTCGATATGTGTCATTATCCTCGTTTCATTTTCGATTGCAGAGTGATCGGATTCTCCCTTTCTCGTATGATCAGCTGCTCCAAAAACAAGGCGATGAAGTTTTAGCATTGACCAGTATATGAATTGGTAGGAGTAAAAAACTAGTGCAGCATCAATCTTACCTGGCCCCATAATCTTCAAGAGCACAGTCTTAGCATATTCAATTTCTGCTTGGTGTGTGCTGACAATTCTGGCCTGCAAAATTAAATAAATGAGGCCTCTATAGATCTATATTTCTCATCTGCAGAAAGGAAAATTAGAAAACAATTTGCCACATGATTTCCCAAACCAACATCAAGACTTAAGAAGTAAGAAAATTATGATTCTAATCCATAATTTATTGAGATATTCAGATTCCACTGCCCTGCATTGAACAATTATATGCATAACAATATAACTACCATAAAATTATAAAATATACGAAACATACTATTTCACCATATGCAAAGCCCAAAAGCAAATCAACTCTAGCTTGATGCCTCAAGAAAAGTGGGCGCAGGTGATTCTTGTATAATTGTTGTGCTCCCTGATGCATAAAAGGCAAATATTATTTCATCACGAGTTCGTCCCAAAACTTAATCAAAGGTTGGTAACCCATGGAGAAGAGATGTAAAACATGGGTAACCAAACTTTAATCCCATTGAAGAAGTTAAATTTCAAATCAAAAACCCCCGCTGAGTGGAGAAAGGAAAATAAATTTTCTTTTAATTTGCAAAGACATGGAACTTGGCCACTAAAAAATACCTTTCAATTACTAAATACATGGCTAAGGAAGTTATGCATTCATTTAAAATCTGCCAACCAAATTTTCCCACTAAAAATATTTTTCTCTCTGTTCTTTGCTTTCACAGAAACTTATTCCAGCAAATAGAGAAAGTAAAGTCTCAGATCCATGTGAAAGGAAATGTCCAGGCATTCTATAAATTACTGACACAATGATACACAGACGGAATTTATAAAAAGGAGGAACTTCAAGTGCAAATTAACAAAGAGCTATCTTCACCTTTATAAACTTGTATCTCTAGCATTCTAGACTACATACACCGCAGATTATGGATCCATTGGAATGTTAACTAGAAGAAAGTACCCAGAAAAACGTGGAATTTTTCAGCTAGCACGCTATCTAAATTTACCTAAAAGAAATATGCTCAACAATAAACTTTTAAATTTCGAATCGAGCTGAAACATAAAGATAATGAAAACAGAAAAAGGAAAAAAAAAGGGTAGAAAGAGATACGAAACCAAATCATCCAACCACGAAAAGATACACAGTTCAGATAATATAGCATATAGGTGGTAGTGAAAGTTACATCGACAGATGGAAGTTGAAGCCAGACTAGAAATGCTAACTTCACATGATAATACATTGGAACCCTGCAAAGTGAAACAAATGATCAATTGAAATCATCTTTTGCCAAAGCCTATTCAGACTAAAGGAACCATATGCATTAATATATATTAACATTGAGGGCTGGAAAGTCAGAAACAGTACCAAGCAAGCAATTTGTCTGCAAACACTTCCACTAGGCTGAAAGAACCATATGCTGCAATAATAGAAATAAAGTCAGGAAATATCAATAATACCAAGAGACAAGCATGGCCATTATCCTCATATACCCCTCAAAATAATAATAATAATAATAATAATAATAATAATTCTACCTGCCCAATATACTAGCCACTTTTGTTGGTCATTTTGATTTTTTCCCTCAATTGCCTTGAATGTGGAGTATACAGGCAATACCACCCCCACAGAACAGCTGCATATGTGAAAAGATAAATTTATTGTCATAGAATATCAAATACCTTACGAGCACTAAAACAAGTACATGTTATCCAAATTTCCATCAAATGATAAGATGCAGAATTACAATGACAAAGAATGACTCTAAAAAATTAATCTCTGGGTCCACAAACAAACTTGAAAAGAAGTATTAACAAATGACAGAAGAATTTTGAGAATAGAAGACATATCAAGCAAGCTATATGAGAGAAAAAAAAAAAGAATAAGGTAAACAAAGAACACAAATCAAAGCTTACCATGCCGTTCTAAGTACAATGTTAGAACCAAATGGACAAAGAAGTAGCTGCAACCCAACCTGCATCACATAAAATAGGTTTGTAATGTAGCATTTTGTCAAAAAAGTATGCAAAGGGAACTTTGAGGATGTAACGGTGGAAGCGAACAAATATGCAAAAGCTAGATACTCAAGCTCTGCACGCACAAGAAACAAATTGAAATAAAGGAAAACTTATAATCTATAGCATTATCTGGTCAACAAGTAAAAAAAAATTGAGAATTTTCTTTAAGACTTCTTTCCTTCACATGGCTACAAAGTAAAAATGACAAGTGAATCTATCTTCAAGGCACTCAGAGACTTGTGTAATGAAAGAGAATAGAAAAGCCCCATCTAATCCATTCGCTTGGTACCGAGAAATCAAATTGAATTTATGCCCCAGTTAAACATATACTATGGAATTGGAAAAGTCGAATCACTTGTTTGGAATTCCTTAAAAAATAATCAAATTATATACAATGAAGATAGAAAGAAAAAGAGCACAATGGATACTATTATAACTTCGGATTCGACTAAAAACAATGTCATTAAAAAGGTTCAGGAAATTGAGAAAATTTCATGAAAAAATATTGCACCTTCGCCAAAGGAGAGGGAAGGCCATCATAGGGAACAAGCTACCCAGAATCCCTCCATTTTATAAGCACCAGCAAAATATCACAATTCCAGCACTACTATATATCTCCGGCTCTTTCAGCATTTATAGCACATGATATTCATTTATATTACCCATTAAATTCTTTACCATTCTTACCTCAAAAGTCAATTTTTCAACAGATCACATTTAGAGAGACTTTCGACCAATATATCTTTTGAACTTCATATTTGTTTTGTGTAATAAACAGAACAGGACCCAATTGATATCATATCCATCTCCACACTCATAAAGCAGTCAAGACACATAATTACAAATAAGCCACATAATAAATCTATGAATCCTTATCAAACATCACAATTCATATAATCATCCAATAGCGACATTGATGACGCCGCTATATTTTTCAATAGTTCTAAAATTCGGAGGAAAATCAGAGCATGCGAGTTCGACTCCCATAGAAATAAATTCATGGAACCCTAATAATATTATGAGATCCATCCTCATCTCTCTCTAATAAACACAATATCACTGCAAATTTGAGGTGGGAAAACCTCAAAATTAGACAAGCAATTAGAACAATGATTGACATGCGAAAAATGATTTAAAACAGAGTAAAATGGAGAAGCAGAGCTAACCTCGCCTGTTATGTTGGATCCCAGAAAAGCCATTCCATAAAACCAGCGCAGAGAGAGCCCTTTAAGACGAAATTTCGCGCAAATTTATTTTTAGGTGAGATTTATTTTTAGTTTCCATTTTTCGTTTTAATTTGATATTTAAATTAAAATTTCAATCAAATAAAATATATCAGCCGGTTGTACGTGGCTTTAACATCTCACATTAGTCAGTTAATATACACATCATTTTTCATTAAAATTTTAATTTGAATATTAAATTGTAATATTTTTAAAATTTTTTACACTAAATTATAACAATTAAAAGATTTTTATCATACTTAAATATCAAATTGTAATATTTCTAAAATTTTTTATACTAAATTATAATAATTAAAAAGTTTGATTATAACAAATTAATAAGGTTTGATATCACTTGTAAAATTAGCGAGATAATTTCTTCACCCAAAATGTTATATGATTTTCTTCTTATATTTAGTTAATAATATAATATTATGTGTAAAAATTATAAAGATAAAATTTTATTTAATATTAACTTCATTCACAAATAAGTTATGAATTAAATTTAAATAAATATTATCTAATTTATAATTATTTATATTAAATATAATTTTTTTTTAAATTTGTTTAAAAAAATAATTTAAGTTATTCTCATCGTTAAGAATCAAGAAAGGCTCGTGTTTAAATCTTTTTATTATTATCTACTAATATTAGTGAAAATTTTATGTATTTCTAGTGATTACAAGAGGATGATTATGTCTATTATATAGTTCACAGCTCATTGGATATCATAATAAAAAAATAACTTAATGGAATAAAATTTTTAATTTTTCAAGTTTCAAATTTGATTTCTTCTAAAATATTATTAAATAAAATTAGAATAAATAAAAAATAATTAATATTTATTAAAACATTAACCATTTTAGGCGTAAAAATAAAAATTTTAAACAATATCTATTTATTTTAGGGACAGAGTGATATATTACTACACAAAAATTATATTAAAATAAATTACAAAAAAATTTCATCATTGACTGAAAATATATATAGTCTGAATTAGAAAAAAAAAAAAAACTACAGAAAAGAGTGGCTGAGGGAGTAATTTAAAGCATCCAATTACAGCTTTACTTTAAATACAGTTAATCATACCAACAGAAAACTACCAAAACCAAAAAGATGACACCAGAAATTATTACATCCTAACCCCCACCCCCAACTTTTGCCTTGTTCTACCATGAGACATAATCTTTTTCTTTTTATTAATTTCTAACACCTCCATATTGACGTGGCAATGAGGGGCCGCTCCTGCCAACAAAGCACCAATTCAGCTTGTCGTTTTGCCACGTAGAAGCCTTTGACTTGCATTTTTCCCAGCAAACATTCAATTTGAAAATCTGCCAATTGACTAAATTGCATTGGCCTTATTCCAACTCCGTAAAGAGTCTCTTTCCACGGCAATGATGTTTGTCTTCCACACTCTTCCACAAAAGAAAATATTCTCGGTTTTAATAAAAACATCTCAATTTTTCTGCCCCAATCACTACTAGCAGCTGCTGCATCAAGAGAGTCGAATATTATGGAGTAAAACTCAAGACCATTAACAAAATTCTTCCTAAAAGAAGTGGCCCCGGATTCCACCCACCCATCACTATCTACAACCACCACGACGCCAGGGGAGAGTTGTCGGAGATCTGTAACAAATGCATTGATGCTGCTACTAGAACCCAGACGGTGAAAAAATGTTGGAGATAACAGAATGGTGATTTTCTCTCCGTCATAGAGCTTGATTGATTTAAAAGAAACCATTTCGAAAGTTCGGAAGAGGACAAACTCAATTTGGAATCTAATATTGAGTTCAACTGCATACTGAGAGAGACACTGTTTAATCAATTGAGTTTCGATAACGAAATTTTCAGTGACAACGGCTGTGATTCGAAGAATCGGAGAGGTGAACTTACTATAATCCGATTTTTCAGTGAGCTCTTTCATGAAAGAAGCATAGTGGCAGCCAAGGCCGATGTCGAAATCGATGACATGAATGAAGGGAGGAGAATCCTCAAGAGTTTCAATGAGGGCTTGATTGATGGTGAAATGATTGAACATGGGGATCGGAGAGATGTCAGAGAAGGCCTTGTAAGCCTTTATGGCTAGGACAACATCAGACCACGAAGCAAGCTGAGTCGGCGACCGAAGTGAGCTGGTGAGAAGGGACTGAAGAGCTTCTTTGAAGAAGAAGGCAGCTCTTTGAAGCGGTTTTCCGACTGGTGACTGTAACCGGTGGCTCAACCGGTCTAATATAACATGAGCAAGTTGAATTTGGTTGGAGTCAACACAGTCAGCTGTTCGTATAAGTTCTTGAATAAGATCAAATCCAAGATTATTATTATGATGAGATAAATCAAGAGAGATCAAATTCTGAGATGGAAAATTAAAGCAAATATCATTAAAATCAGGATGAAGAAACTGAGCGGGATCGGCATGTGCAGCAGCGGTAAAATCTGGGACATTAGTATGGATTATTGATTCATTCTTGAGAGTAGAAGAAGAATTGTCATTGAAGTCAAGTTCTTTCATGACAGAATCCCAATCAAAATTCTGAAGAACATGCTCCTCCCACTCAAGACAATTAGGCTCAGATATAGACACCGGTTTCCCACACACAGGGCTGGGGCTCCGCTGGAGGTCGAGAACCGATGTGGGTTCGTAGCACAAAGCCGGAGTAGTTACGTTTCGGCTGCCAGTATTGCTGCGTTTCGGATTTGGAGTTTGAACGGGAACTTTCATAGCTTTGGTTATTGAGAAGATAGAAAATTTAATGGAGTTGGAGAAGAGAAGGAAAGGAGTCTTTTTAGGGTTATGATTGGGGGCTTTTCATGTTCGATTTTATGGATATATTGTGGAATTTATTATTATTATTATTATTTTACGGACATGATGGACACGAGTCAGTGCGATCTTTTGATTTCTCTCTTTCGAAGCTTGAAGCTCAAGTTACTGCTTTGGCTTTCTTTTTGGGATTCTCATTACCTCAGCCTTGTGATGTTTCGTTTTAATTCATGTAGTGATCTATGGTGTCAGACAGCACTACTTAGGTATGGTCACCGCATGCAAGTGTAGCACCCACTTTGGCTACCTCCATTTCTTTTCATTTTACTTAGGATTTCTGGTTTTTTTTTTTTTTTCTATAAACAATTTTCTTTTATTAATATTTTAATTTAAGATTAAAGGGATCAAAAAACATCTCTTTAAACTAAGCAAAAACAACTGCAAGTAACCTGCGAAGCACAACAAAAATAATCGAGTTAATAATTTGCTATCATCTTTTATTAAGAAATGTTTAAGATTGCTGTTAAATATTTCAAAACCATATTTTGAATTTTTTTATTTAATTGACTAATTTTTTTAATATTTTATAAACTATTTTTTTCAAATTTATTTTTAGAAAAAATATTACATGTTTTTATCTAAAAGTAATTTTCAAAATCTAAAAAAATTAAAAATATAAAATTTTTTCTAAAAATTACTTTCTAAACGCAACGTCAAACGAATTTTTATACATTAAAAAATATTAAAGTTTTTAAATAATGAGAATCAATTAAAGAACAAAGGCTCCGAGTTAGGGAAAATAAAAAGAAATGAGACAAAAGAAAAGAAGAAAATGTGAAACAAATCATTTAGGCATATAATCAACCGCTAAACGACATACAAGTCAATTGTGAGTGTTAAAATTTTATTTTTATTTATCGATATGAAGATAAAAATAAAGTTGAAGGTGGACCAATTATTGACAATTCATTTTACTTTATAATTCACAGTACACTGAACCTTTTTAACCGCCCAAATAATTCACTGGAATATTATATTTCATCAGAACCTGTCCAATTCCATATCTTCTGGAGCCAGCAAAGATAACATTAATGAATGAATAAATAAATTATATTCTGTTGTAACCATATTAATTTATTCGAAAAAAAATGTTATTTGTTGGATCTATTTTTATATTATTTTTTTTCAATTTTAATCCATATTTAAGTATTAATATTTTTTTATTAGATCACAAGTTTTCTTTGTTAGTTAACTATAATTATACATAAAAATTAATCATTTTTATGTCGGATAGAACTTTAAAAAGGCAAAGCATTTCCTAATAAATTTTAAGGTAATTGTATACTTTAGATTCCAACTAGAGTTTTCATGTTAAATTAGAAGAAACTTATGTTATCTCATCTATATCTTTATAAGTAAGGACTAATACTTTAATATAGATGAAATAACATAATATAAAATAAATTGGATTGTGTAGCATTATTATTAAAAATGCTTATAAAAAAATGTAGCATTATTATTTATCGGAGAAGTCAAATATTGTGATTGAAGTAGGTAGGTTAGAAATAGGAGTCGCAATGGATCGATTTTTTTATTTCTATCTTTTGACTTCAAAATTTCTGCTCCATTCTTGATTTTTGACAGGAAAAATGTTTTGATCTCCGTCCCTGCATCGTTCTTACCCCTTATCAGATCCCCAATTTTTATTTTTATTATTTCAATTAGTTAATTATATAATTTTTTACTTTAAATAAATGTTATATTCTTATATTATTATTTTTAAATTTATTAATTATGTTAAATTATAAATATATAAATAAAATTAATGGGCATGCGAGGATCAGGACATAAGATATATATACCGTCCACAACCCCTTTCCGATAAAAAAAAAATCGAACGCGACATAGAAATAATAAAAAAAAATCCATCTCGTTTGGAGCAGAACACCACATGTAGGGGAAAAATTGCCACATCCCTAATTAGGAATAGGTTTGTATATATGAAGAAAAATATATTTAATAATATAATATTTATTTGTATTTGCCCTCAATCAGTGCATTTCTTATGTTTATCGGGAGCGCCATAAAGTTGCCGATTGGCTTGCAAATAAGGCTCTTAGTCTTGATCGTGGTGCCATGTCTTTCGAGGATCCTCCTCCGGAACTTAACTCCCCTCTGCGTGATGATATGCTAGGTGTTTCCTGGCCGCGTATGGTTCCTAGTTAGCTCTTTGTTGTTTTTGGGTTTTTCCCCTCCTCTTGTAAATAAAAAAAATCTATAAAGCATTTGATTAATAACGTATATGTTTTCTTTTTGACAATACGTATATGTATTCTCATATACCATAATACGTATATGTATTCGATGGTAATCACCTGCATCTATTTTAGATTCATTTAAGAGTTTTGAGATGAATAAATGTCAGGACATAATTATTCTTTGTAGAAAATCATAAAGTTATATAATAATTTTAAGACTTGTTTTACGTATACATTTAATATAATTAGAGATTCTGATCTCACAACGATATATTCACCGGATTAAGATATTTTATATATACCAAAATTTAAGAATTCATTGATATAACCTCTAGTTTTTCCCATGCAAAATTCAAACTAAGCCTACAAATTCTTTATACAAAAACTAAACCCTAGCTAGCTCCAAATTATTTAGCTAGAAAAGATGAAAAAAGATTTGGATCAAAGTTAGGAATTAATTAATGGAGGCACAAACATATACGTACAACTCAAGGATATGAGATGAATATATGATAAAAGGTTCACACTTCACGCTAATATGAATATTAAAAAAGGAAAAACAAAAGCAAAAAGAAAAGAAAA
Source organism: Balakata baccata (assembly GCA_949630135.1). NCBI lineage: Eukaryota > Viridiplantae > Streptophyta > Magnoliopsida > Malpighiales > Euphorbiaceae > Balakata > Balakata baccata. Next base: position 21,720 of record CATIWF010046234.1, read on the forward strand.
GAGAGAAGAAATTAAAAAAAGTTTGTGGAATTCTTTGCGAGAGAGAAAGAGAAGTCACGATGCAGGGCCCACCCTCTCTCTCTCTCTAAAAACAAAGTGGACCCCACAAATTGACATGGAAGTCTGACGTGATTGGCCATTTGCTGACCCACTTTGCCGGCTTTTTCTGTCGGATATGCATGCATGCATGTCTAATTTGGCCACATAGTCAGCGCGTAGCAACCACGTCCACTTACCCATTGTTTAGTACCACCAAACTACATCATTATTTAGATTATCCACGAAATTAATTTAATTTAACTAGTAATTTGGTTTGATAAAATATTTTATTAAATTATATAATTATTTTTAAAAAATAAATTAGTAGAATTCGTGTTCAAAAAGATACTATATCTAGTAGATTATAGTTTTTTTTATACACTTATTTTTTTAATTAAATGACATGTTATAATTATAATATAATTATTAAATTATCTAATAAATACATATATCTAATAATAATAAAATATTAAATGATAAAGGTAGATATATTTATTATATTAAAATAAAATTTTTAATATAATTTTAATAATATATATTATATAATTTATTTGTATTATGTATTTAATTATATTTTATACAATTTTTTATTAATATAAACATATTATTTTATGTCATTAGCTAATTTTATTAAATATTTTTAATAATTAAATAAGCTAGATTATATATCAACTATCAAATTTTTAGTTACTATAATATCAATTAGCTAAATTATCAACTAATTTTATGAAAAGAGAGCCTTAGACTTAGCTTTTCATTTTTTTTTTCTCTCACGGCAAAGAAAGATAAATTTACAAGAGAGAATATGTTCTTTGCGCGAGCGACAATGATTTATCATTCATTGATTTTTCATATTTAAATAAAAAATGAAAAAGATATATATTTTTATATTCATTTTTTGATGATTCGCAACATATTATTACATAAACAAAATTTCTTATGATTGACACGATGAACTGAATTAATTTCTAATGGATTATAAATCATTATTCTTAAAACAGAAATTTTCAGACTAATTGTGTTTTTATATAATTTAATAATATTATTTTTATATCATCTTATATTGTTAATTTAATTTATGAATATATATATATATTAATTTGGTATGAGTTAATATTTATTTTACAATGGTCCGTTTGAAAATTTGATTTCACAATTTCATAGTCCGGTAACTAGACGAGTATTATTAAATTAAAGTTTATTTGTTAGTTAATATTTTTTAACTAATCTTCAATAGATGTAATAAGATTATTGAGATTTCTTTATTTTAATAAAAAATCTTAAATTCAAAATTTAACAATAAAATATCTTTAAAATTTTAAAAATATAAACAAATTAATATTTCCTTAATTAATGAATTTACCCACCACAAATTTAAATTAATTAATTTAGTTGTAAAAGACTATAGCATAATGAAAAAGATTCCAATCAGTAAAATTAGGTAAAAATCCGACGGTCCATTAGTTATACGTACGTGCCAGAAGGAGACATGTACAACATCTAATTCTAAAACATAAGCAGCTTTCGTGTAACAGGGTTATTGGAAGTTTTAAAGGAGAATTTTTTTTTTTTTTGTGTGCACAAAGTAGAAAAAGAGGTTGATTCAAGTCATTTCACAAAGTGTACATTAATATGGAACAAATTACATATAACCTCGTAAAGTTTTAATAAATTACAGCTAAAAATAAATTTTTTAAAAAATTAATTAACAATGAACCCATTTCTTTTGATAAAAATGTTATTTGAAATAATAATTAGGAAGACATTTAATTGCAGTCGTTTGTAACGAAAAAAAAACCTAAATCTTTATAAAAATTTATTAAATTATACATAAAATTCTAGAAAATTTACATAAAAATATTTCAAATATAAAAAAAATTATATAGCATATTGCACTGTAATATTTGATTTACACAATATCAAATGAATGGATATTATCTCAAAGGATATGAGATTTACAGTTAGTTTTTTAAGAGTTTATTTCTAACTGTTAAAATTAAAATCTTGAGGAATTTTATGTAATTTATTCATATTTTATACAATAGGGTAACATATTTGTCACTTTGTGTGATGTAGCACTTATGTCGTAATCAAGCTTAATTACCTTTTTATTTCCCTTAATCATAAATTATTAAGGGATCCAATGCTTCTCCCCCTCTCTCTCTCTCTACTACCTTGTGTGTTTTGCCAATTCTCACTCCAAAAAATTTGAGTGGAAATGATATATTTACGTGGGCCCATGAAACAGTTATTAGCTTTTAATTCATTTTTAAAAAAAATTCACTTAAATTGATTTATACATATCTTCATCTCTATATAATATGGATTAAATCGATAATTTATTATCTTATTTTTAATAAATATTATATATATATATATATAACACTCGTGATTAACATTGAAGGAATATAATAAAATAAGAAGGTTGTGAGCCTAAGAACATTATTAAGTCAAATACTTAGGTGTTAAGGATTTTTATGTACACGGGACACATGGGGTGGAAAAGAGATATGAAGGGAGCTTATAGAACACAAAAGCTAGGGTTTGAGATTCCAATTATGTTATATCCTTTCATGTTTCTTCTTTCTTTTCTTTTTCTTTTTTAATTTAAATACAAAAGAAGCAAATAAAGATAGGCCAGACTCAATATTACTCACTCAAAAAAATAAATAAATAAAAGGAAAAGAAAGGTAGCTAAGCAAATTAAAGGGTGGAATGAAGGGTCATTTTGGTGGAGGATCTTCTCTATCCTCTCTATTTTACAAGTGATATATCCCTTTTACAATATGGGTGTGTGGGTGGAGGGATCCTTCAGGATATGTTGTTGGATTTGCTTTACCCATAAATGCCCTTTGATTCAATTATAGGTTTCTTTATTACCACAATAATTCATATACATTCTTTCATGTGGATTCCTCACACAATTTTATATATATATATATATATAGAGAGAGAGAGAGAGAGAGAGAGGTTTCTCTCTTTCTTTATTACATCAGTCAGGAGACTCAGGACCATTAAGGAGAGTGAGAGGCTATAGATATTGTTACAATCATCATGGTTTATGTGGTGTTTTAAGGAAGTACGTTGTTTTGTATAATTTAGTTTTCCCCACTTAATAATAATTTTCCATGATGTGATCAGATTGCCCTGCCCCACTTGGTAAACAATTCTGATGGGTCACATTCAGCCATAGAAGTTTTTTTTTTTTGTTTACTAACTAACTAGAAGATTGATGAGAAAATTTAGAAATCTCTTAGCAGAGAACTAAGTCAACTTGTTAATGTCTTCTTCTTTCGCTTTTTTGCTGTTCAATTCTTGGACGAAATTAGAAAGATGCCAGCAAATCCCAAAAAGCTTCTCTTCTTTGGCTTTTTGTTAAGTTCAATTCTAGGACGAAATTAGAAAAGATGCCCCAGAAAATCCAAAAGATGTTTTTCCATGGCATTAATGAACCAAAACTCCCAAAACTATACGTAAGACTTGGAATATGGAAATGCAAGCAGTAATTAGTTTCATCTTTTATTTTTCACTTCTATATTGTTGTTGTTTTGAGCTTGTTGTAAATAGTTTTCATTTCAATTGCCCCTAAATAAAGATATAAAAATTTTGGCATAAACCATAGTCGGTTCCTCCAATTTATTTGTTTTTTCTCATATTACTCTCTTGATTTTTTTTTTATTTGCTTCTGAATGTTTTTGAACCATATTGTCACCAATTAGCTACAATTTACTGATATAACAGCTAGAGTATAAATTATTAGAAATAAATGTCACATAAACAAATTGTAATTAATTGTGTTACTTTTCAAATTTTTCAAGAAATAATATGGTTCAAAAACAACATTCATGGGATAAATATGGCCAAAAAGGGTAATTTGAAAAAAATTGACAAATTGAAAAGGCTATTTATGGTTTAAGCAAAAAAAATTCTCCCTTTTGAAAGAAAGATTTATCTCAAAATAGTTGTCCATTTTTATAAAAATAATATAATTTTTCATTTTTTTAACTTTACCCTTTACTTTAATAAATATTTCATTAATAATTGTAGGTAATAGTTTTGATTTTGTATGGGAAATTGTAAAGTAAAGGATATGATAGTTAATTAGTTTTGTTTTTACAAGAAAAATAATTTCATTGCATCAATAAAAACATAGATATAAATCCGCTAAAAATCATAGAGGATGACACAATGAAAATATTCACAGTACTCAGGTTAATAGTATAATAAATTAGCTTAATGCCTATACATTTAAAAATACTATAGTAAGTATAATACATATGATTTCAGTTCTGCAACATACTGATGATTATAATCTTATTTGTTATTTCTGTCGAATCGAATATACTTTGTTTCTCTAAATCGCCTATACAAAAATAAAACGCTGCAACAAGACGATAAATTATGAAAAACAAAACAATCCAAATAAACTTACATCTATGTAAAATAACAACTTATTTAAAAATATATTGATAGGAAAAAGTGTAGATGAGTGATTTCAGGCCTAAAATAGCCTAAAATTGTAACACCTTATACTTTTATATATAACATATACTTGTATCATGTCATCATGTATTGCACAGTAATAAGACAGTATCCTATTTATAGTGAGAGTTATTTTTTTTTCCATTATCATGGCGGAGTATTACTTTATAGCATTTAACAATTCAACAAATCATAACAGTTTGACTATATACATAATATATATAATATATCTGCTTATTCACTATATTATATATATGCAGACATATAGTCCAAAATATAAAACACATGTCCCTATACATGTGTGAAATTCAAGGAGAAAAATTGGTGAGACTCGGCCGGTGACCTGTATTTCATATCTCCTATATAGTATGCACCTCCAAAATAAGCTAATTATTCTTCTCTTCCTCAAAAGTTATGCAATTTGGTGAGTTGCGACTCAATGAGAATAATCATTAAAAGCTTTCTAAAGTATCCAGCAATTCACAATCACAAGTAATAATTATCATTCATATACATTCTACATGTCATTCTATTTATCAATATCATATGAATATAAATAATATTGAATCACGTAAATATTTCATTTACTTATGCTTTGTCATTTTATTATTATTGTGACCAGGCTAAATAGACAATGTCCCTGGTTTCCATGTGAACATTTACATTTGCTAGCTAGCTTGATCATTTGTAAATTTTTTTGCACATTTATTAGGTCATAGACCTTTTCTTTTACTTTTGAATATTTGTTTGGGCCATAGGCTTATTCTTTTGCTTTATAATATCATTTAACTAGTCAAAACGCCTTTTAAGTTCATATGCATATACATTTGCAACAATCATTGTTTAACCATTGCATTTATATCAATCGTTATACATTTCAGTCAATATTTACCTTGTACAAAGAAAGCACATGCGTGTAACACAAATATCTACTTTACATTCAAAACAATCTCATTAGTCATATCATATCATTCATGTAATTCCAATAAAATCAAGTCAAGTTACATTGCATGTAACACGCAATAAACACACGTACCAGAGAAATTATTTGATAATTAAACTCATTTTGTGTTTGGTTTCCGACCTTTAATTTATTATCTCTCACTTCCTTGGAAATCTCCAATTTGTTGTGAGTCTAATTCAATATATACTTGGTCAATTGGTAGCTAAATAGACTTAATAAAACTTAAACAAGTTGAAATATACATAATTTGGACCACCAACTAGGGTTTGGCATTATGGGTGGTGTGACCTTTGGGAATTTACTAGCTTATAACTTTTTCTATACTAGTCCAATTTGTGTAATTCTTATTTCTAATAAAAGCTAACATGTAAATATATAACATATCAAAATTTCAGAGTAATTAGATCATTGTGTAATTTTTTTATTATATTTCTATTCATATTCTATTTTTTGCCCTATTTCTGCCCTTAGGCAGTTTTGGAACATCAATTTTGGTCTTTCATATCTCACAACGTGCAAGTTATATTTTTACAAAACTTTTTATGCACTTAGATATATTAAAATAGAATATTTTTCATATGACAACTTTCCTCCATTCTACCTTTAAGGTCCTCAAATTGTAAAGTACGTACTTTTGACTGGTCAAGAACAGGATTGGCATCCGAACTAGTATGACTTTTGAATGTTATATCTTACAAAATACATAACATATTAAGGTGATATTTGTACCAAAATTTATCTAAGACATTACCTATAATTTGATGTTTTAATCATCTACATATTTTATCTATAAATGGCTTAAAATGGACAAACAACTGACTGACCTGCACAAGACATTAAGCAGATAGCTCAAATTATGAAACATATATGATTCTCTTGACCATAACTCAATATCCACTAGTCATCTAGTCCTGAAATTTAATACACAACTAGATAACACAAATATTTACAATTTTCATATTTAAGTTTCCTCAAATAACGACTTTATCATATAAAAAAAAATAATCAACACAGTAGATAATTCAACTAGGTTCCACAATCGAACTAGTCAGTCATAAGCAAATATCTTTTTAGAGACACCAATTCTCGAGAAACTATTTATATAACCTTAAACTTAAGACATAAAGCTACAAGTTTGATATTTTGCATTTCTTCAAAATCAGTTTCTAACATGAAGAAAATGGAGCCAATTTTCTCTAAAACAAAATTTAGGCTTTGATCTACTTACTAATACTCTACAAATCATGATCTATCACACTCTTAATCAAATATTTACAACAAAGAAAGGGTAGTAGATTCATTAGATGGCCAGTTTTCTCAATTTGCAATTGAAACTTTTAAGGAAAGGTTAAAGAAACGAATGAAAGATGAAGGATAATATAGCAAGGGCAGAAAACCGTATAAATAGGCAAGTAATCGCCTTAATCCTTGTCCCAATTATTATTATTATTATTATTATTATTATTAGTCAATGTCAAAATACTATCTTGTCAGATTGTCCAATCTAATTAATTTATCTATGCCAAATTTCATTTATTTTAATTTAATTATTTTAATTTTATTTTATTTCCCATATCTTGACATCCTTATTTAATTTATAACTAAACACGTACGACTTATTTCTATTGTGATAAACTGACTTATGACAAGTCTACCTCGTGAACACGTTCACACCTAAAATCCATATGTCTACATGTATTTCATGTGAATGACATTTATAAAATGAACATATTCAAATGGAATGCACGTGATAATGCATATAGAGACGGTCGATGATGTTACAAAAATCACTCATTTCTTAATTAAAATGAACTACTAAAAAAGTAAGAGAAAAGTTGAGAGAAAATGTATAATGCCCGCTAATTAGGGCCTAGTAGAATAAGAATGAGTTACATAGAAACTACATAAAAAAAACATTAGAAATAAAATCGAATAAATGATTAAATTATAAATTAAAATAAATTAAACTGATTAACATAGTTAATTTGATAAAATTATACAACATGATTAAATTTCAATGCAGTAAAGACTAATAAGACTAGATATATGTAAAAAATGTGGAAATAATAATAATAGATAATATAAGTTGAAAATAAATAAATTAAAAGAAAAATTAAAAAAAAAGAAGGATAAGGACTAGCAAAAAAAAATTTTTTGATAGGCTGAAAGTTGAGTCGGTAAAGAAGAGAAGGGACGGCTATATATTTATATATGTGTGTGTGTGTGTGTATGTGTTTAGGTTCTATATTTTTCTATAATCTTCACTCAACTCTTCTTCCTCCCATCAACCAATAGCTCATTTTTTCCCTCAAGATTTGCATTAAAATTCACTCTAAAATAATTTATTTTTGGTAAGTAATCTCTTTTTCTTTGCTCTTGAGTTGTTTAGAGATATAAGGGCTGTGTAATGGCAATTTATAATATCCCAATTTTAATTATCAAAGAAATTGATTTTGGAAAAGTGTTAAATATAAAAGTTATAAATTTATATCTTAGTTTATGGTTATATAAATAATTTTGCAAGCTTTGGTATTGGAAATAGATATGTAAAATTTATTGAAACTGGTTCCTAAAAAAGTACCGATGGAATATCTCATCTTATTGGCTTGTTTTGATCGGTTTAGGGGCCAAACTAAAAGGAACTCTAAATATAAAAGTTATAACTTTATGTGTGCTCTAATTGTCTATTAAATTTCATATATATTCATCTTGTATAGGCTGATTTATTGTGAAATTAATCGTGATTATCTTTTAATTGAGCTGCTTTTGCTATCTATGCAGGTCTAGTAAATTCGTATTTATTTTGGTACTATTTGTAGGCTTAGTTAATTAACGTGAAAAATATAAAACATTTAGTCTATGCCTTAGCTAAATTTCTCTAAAAACCACGCTTTAAAATGTTGTGTATTTTGTGAATTATGATTATAAAAATAGACACTGATCGGTTGTCACTATAAGTTAAATCGGTTATATTATCTTTATTAATTGAGTATATTAGAAACCAAATTAGTAAAAGTAGCAACATAACAAAATATTCCAAATTCCCTTGCCTAAGTGCCTCAAAAGTTTCATAATAATATAATATACATGTTGAAAGATATGAATTTTTGAAAATAGTATATCAAAATTGTTTGAGGACAGGAAGCACAACAAATTTTGAAATTGTATCAAAATTTGTGTAATAGCTCAAAAATTATGAAATTGTATTATATTATATTTGATGTGTTAAATTTAATTAGGAATAAGAATCTTTTAAATTGGATATACATAGAAAAAGTTATAGAGTCAATAGCCCTAAAAGGTTACATTATTACTTAGGAGAAACTTTAGTTAATTATTTAAAATTCTAATAATGTATTAATCTATTATATTTTCAAATTAGATTCTCAACTATTTAAAGAACCATAAGAGTAGACGAGTACCATAGTAAATTTTAAATAATTAACTAAAGTTTTTTCTAAGCAACAATGTAACTTTTTAGAACTATGGACTTTATAACTTTTTCTATGTATATCCAATTTAAATGATTTTTATTCCTAATTAAATTTAACACGTTAAAATATAACATACTACAATTTCATGATTTTTGAGCCATTACACAAAGTTTGTTGTGTCTCCTGTCCTTATGCAGTTTTGATATACCATTTCAAAAATTTATATCTTTCACCGTGTATATTATATTGTTATTAAAATTTGGGGACACTTAGGTAATATAATTTAGAACATTTTTTTATGTTTACTACTTTTACTCATTTGATTTCGAAGATCCTCAATTGATAGAAATAATATAACTGATTCAACTTAAAATGATAACTGACTAGTGTCTTTTTTTATGATCATAACTCAAAAAATACATAATATTTTAAGGTGTAATTTTTACATAAATTTAGTTAAGATAGATGGTTAAAACTTTCATGTTTTTCACTTTAATTAATTCGGCCTACAAACAGTTCAAAAATAAATATGAATTTACTAGCACATATGCATATAACATACACATAATGTCACCAGTTGAGCAAAATAAAAATGTACAACAAGTTATACAGAATGTAGTATCGTATAATACAAATATATATTTTAATCATGTAAATTGCTGAATTTCCATTACATTAGAATGTATCCATTTTGTTCTCTTGTTGATATGTTTTTCTAATTAGTTATGGACTTCTGAAAATTGAGTAGAATTTAATAATTTGAGGATACTAAAACCATATTATGTAATATGTCTGCAATACTTTATCTTTTTAGGTTGTTATTCATATGGAATTTGAAACAAATTGAAACATTTAATAATCTCATAATTTTAGAAAGTTACCTTAATCCATAAATCAAAAATAATAACTAGAATTATTATGAGAAAAGTCAAAACCGGTATTATGAGAAACCAATTCTTTTTAAAAAGAAAAAAATTCCATAGAGTGACTTCTTTCTCTAACCAAAACCTACTTTCTAAGTTCTATTTTTTCCATTATACCATTCTCATTCAAATTAAACAATTAATATCTAAATTCGTAAAATCTGGAATACAATTTCAGCGAGATTTCTTTCCTTCTTCAAAAAACTCTAATAACTAACCATAAAGTCCACCACTACCTTCTTCTTCTCACCATATTTATTAAATACAGTGGAGATCAATTGGTGGCACCTCCATCTCCCATGCCCACCGCTAACGGATCTTGCTCTATTGGTCAATTCACTGTATGGTCATAAGAATGACACTTCAAAAGCCACTAAGTATTTCCATAGCCACCATTTGCAAACCCACCAACAGAAATTTGCTAACTTTGATGCAGTTGAATTGAACTTCTCATCATATCATCAAGGCGAAGTTTCTTATACTAATGATCATAATGGTAACCACCACTTCAATGGTAGCAGCGGTGGTGGGATTAGTGGTGGTAGGATGTCATTAACATTAGAGTTACAACAATATGGTGGAAATGGAGTGAGATTGACATTCTCTTTTGCATCTCGAATATTTCTTAATTTCCTCTTATGGGTAAATTCTATTTCGTAAAACATATTTCTTCCTTTCTAATGGGTAAATTGAGTGATTGAATCATTAGTGGTTCTTGTTTAAATTGATGGATTAATATTTCTTTTTTTTTTTCTCATAGATATTTATTTTTTTAAACGAAGCTAATATAGTTGGGGGAAGATTAAGACAATTTCTTATCATACAGTGAATGTAACAATTATGATGTTACAAAATTTGGTTTCATTATTTAAAATAAGTTAAACTTGTATAGGATTTAGTATCATATAATACAAATATAATCTACATATAACATAATATAATGTGGTCTATATGTTATTTGAAGGTTATATTAAGTTATATTTATGGTATATGGTACTAAATCATATATATCTTACACTTCAATAATCTTGCCACATTAAACACATTATATGTAGGTTATATGAAGGTTATATGAATATTATGTGATACTAAATCCTGCACAACTATTGATTATTCTTAATGATGAAACCAAACCATAAATTTGATAGAAATTGAAGCCTGGATATTGATCAAACAGTATTTCTCATAAGGTCTGCAAATTATAATCGTTAATGACAATTATATATGGTAATGTTATTTTAAACAAATTCAAAGATTTATTAATTCCTAAATTTTATGAATTTAACTTAATCTATATTTTAAAATAAATAATTGTCAATTATTATGCAAAAGTACATAAAGATATTTTGAGAAAATATATTTGTTCAATTAGGGAAATGTAATAGCATTTATCTTGAAATTGTTTCAGTAATTATATAAACTAATGTAATTAACTAGTTATTTGGGTAAAAAACTTTTTTTTAAAATGGTGATTGAAAAATAGTTATTTTGAAATTTTACTATATTTATTGGGATATTTGTGTCCAAAACCTAATAAGATTCTAGAGGTGGCAATCCTAACCCATATCCATTATCCCACTTATATCCACCTATTTAAATTAGGATATGTATCATAAATAGACAATTTAAATATAAATGAGTCATAAATGGATTAGGATTAGATATAAATACCAATTTAAACTCATATATAAATTTAAAAAAAAAAACTTCATTTTTTTTACTTTTTTTACTCCAAATTTTTATTAAATTTTTATAAAGTTTTTATATTTTTAGCTATTTTTTATATGTTTACATAAAAAAAAATTTAATATTATTTTTTATAAATTATTTATTAATAAAAAATAAATTAAATGATTTTGTAGTTAATATATATTTATTACCCTTTTTACTGGAAAAATTATTATTTTTAATATTAAAAATATAATTTTTGAAGTTTTTGATAGAAATTTAAAAAAAAAAAGTGCACGTTTAAGCTATCACATTTACCTAATTAGGGCACCAATTGATATACACGAATCGAAATCAAATAAGTCAAAATTACTGGAAATTGAGTATATTGTGATCAAAATAGCATTAATACGATCAGAGTCCAATTACAGACTCAAAGAAAGTGAATAATTAGTATACGAATTTAGAACACTAAGTTATCAAGTGAGACTAATAAGAGGGGCAAAATTGTAAATTTATTATTTTTGGTCCAACAAGCAAGCTGTGAGCTGAACACACCAAGACGTAAGGCATATTAAGACAAGTTTATAACTAAAATTTTACATTAAAATTCCTCTCTTTAGAGTCTCAAATCGATGAAATAAAATCTAAATCCCAAGTATGTTTTAGATATATCATTTTTATATATTAAATACGTAAATAGGTGGGTTAGGGTGAATTAAGATTAAATGGATATGGGTATCCATATAATAAATTAAATAGATTATAAATAGATTAATGGATTGTAAACAACTCAATCCATTTATATCTAATCCATACCCACTCATCTGTCATCCTATGTACAAATTATATCGTAGACCATGGTTCATATTGAATTATATAGACCAAACACGTGTGAGAGGTACGGTGACAATTTTGTAAATAAAATAAACTTACACATATTCATTTATTAATATAGATTTATTATTAGTAAAATATTCATTAGTTTATTGATAAATATTCATTTTATTTTAAAATAAAATCAACAGTTGTTTTATTATTATTTTTTTTTGCATTTTTAGATGTTATTTGTCTCGATTTATAGGTTTTATGGTGCGTTTTATTTTGATTTTTTGTTACTTTTTGAGTTTTTTTTAAAGAGAATAAAATGAATTCATACCTATAAATGAAAACACAAAAAAAAAATCTATTAAATTAAGTATGCAAAGGAATAAAATAAACTTCTTTTAATATAAGAAATGAACCTTTATTAATAAACTAATGAACTTTTTTTAATAAACTAATGAACATTTAGTTCATTGTGTGATGAACTTTTTCAGTTTATTCATAATGAATATTCTCATTAAAGTAATGAACATTTATTTTATTCATAATGAACTAATAAACTTTTTTTAATAAACTAATGAACATTTAGTTCATTCGTAATGAATATTTTTAATTTATTTGCAATGAACTTTCTCAATAAACTAATAAAATTTTACTTTATTTGTAATGAACCTTTTTTAATGACGTAATGAAACTTTTTCAATAAACTAATAAACCTTTCAGTTCATTCGTAATGAACATTCTCAATAAACTAATGAACCATTATTTTATTTATAATGAACATTTTTAATGAACTAATGAACATTTTTTAATAAACTAATGAACCTTTATATAATGACAAATGGTGAGTATTTACAAAAATGTCACTGTGTGATTGATAGCTGTATAAGTTTGATTTATTTACAGAATTACCACCGCCTGATGGACCTTGGTACATAATGCTATATAAACCGAGGTTTAGCATATAACAATTCACCTAGCCAATAGCCTAAACACAATTCCACGATCCCTTCTTAAAAGCCATAACACTGTGGATTGCTCAAAGCCAGTGTCTAGATTCCAATCTTTTGATGAAATTTTGAAAGGAAAATTATCAAGCAAACGTAAAGAGAAGTTAAAATATAAGATGAAAATTTCTTCCGTTTGGAAAATCTCAAAGAGTGATATGAC
>CATIWF010046285.1:0-18681 GCA_949630135.1 Balakata baccata
CCGTGTCAAGTTTATCTCGTGAATACGTTCACGCCGAAATTCCTACGTATGCATGTGTTTCGTGACAAACATTTATAAAATAAATATGTCCAAATGAAATGCATGTGATAATGCATGAATGGATGGTCGAGAATGTTACAAATTGTTCATAATATTTTGCATCTCAAGCATTAAGGAAGGAAAATAGTTATTCCGAGACTTTGGCAGCTTTTTGGATTTGAGAACCATTCTCAATTTTATGCCAGTCATGGAAACTTAAGTTAGTCAAAATGTAAGACTCATGATTATGCTTTGATTCACATTGAATGATATGATTCTAACTTAGATGTAAAGATCGAGATTATAAAAGTGTGTACATGAATGAATGCATGATATTAGGTCTTTAATAAAATGCATTATAACTCCCACTATTTTATTGCGAGTCCATGGCCCTCACTGTGAACTTGAGAGAACCTATGTGGAAGTTCTCATAGTTGGTCGATATCCAATTTGCTAAGAATGACCTTGAAGTAACTCAACAAACTATCCTTAGTTTAGTTGGTAGATATTTGATCCATACCAATTGCATTTCCATGCAACTATCGAATCTTGTGTTATCAACTAATTGATGTGTGCACAAATATTGGGCTATCAACTCTTGATATGTGTACATCTCATGTACACTTACCAAACTTCACCTCTAATACTCATTGACCTTGGCGCAAATCCAACAAATCAATGATATTGGTTAAGTCCAACTAATTAATCATGAAATCTAATTTCAATGGTTCCAACATATTCTTTTAAAGTGAGCTTGAGGCAACCCGAAAACTTTAACTCTAGAAAAACTCTGGTTCTTCCCATATTAATGGAAGACGTAAGACATAATTGTTTATATATTGAAGGATTGTGTTAATTTAGTCTCATCATGTTATTATTGCATGCCTTTATGTATCATACATTCATCACATGGATATATAAAGATAGTTATATTAACTATATGACATAATTATGGAAATACTAAAGTCAATCTCTTGAGCCAAAGAGAGAGATTGACTAGGTCTTACCTAGGTATATACATGAATTACAACCCTAAAATAGAAATCAAATTTCTACTTCTAAGTCTTCTTGTTTATGACACCATCTCTCTTGCTTCCTACTCCTTTGCATTTCCATTCTATCTTAATCCTATGTAATCTAATTACATATTTCAATAATAGATAAACCTCAATTTACATTTGAGGGAAGTGAGATGAGAAAAGAAATACATGAGAAAAATAAGAGAGGTAGGGACATGTAGGCCCTATTTACCCTAAAATAAAATAAATCATGCATGCTCAATCACATTGAGCCTAAGTCCATAATCATCCATTATGTCTTTCCATACACCCTTAGCATGCATTTTCTAATGCATAAAATAAAATAAATAAGGTAGTGACAATTTTGGATTCTAAATTTGAAAATCGGTTTCAACACTTGAACTGAAATTGCTTACTTATATTGTTTCCATTAATTCAATTTTATATGTCATTTTAATATTGAAATTAATATTTAATCAAATTAATTAAATTCCATATTTCCATAAATTAATTCAAAATTAATCCACCTTAAAATTAGGTTATTATAGTGTCAAAAATTAAACAATTTAATTCTAACATACATACCATATTCTAGTCATAATAGATATTAATTTGCTCACCTTAAATTAATTCAAAATTAATTTCTAAAAATTTCCAAAATTTCTAGAACCTCAAATCATCATTCTAAGCATCTTTAGATTAGCTCAAGTCTATCAAAATAATTTTGGCACAAGCCAAAATCATCAAAACAAACAAACCAACACATAAGATGCTCAAAATGACCAATTTACCATCTAGAATTAATTTGGAAATCTAAATTCGAAGCAAATTGATTTTGGCATGTGTCTAACATCCAAATAATATATTTTTAATCACATAAAAATTATTTTAAGGTACTGAAAACGAAATATTCACATACAAAAAAATCAAACAAAATAGTCACGTCGGGTACCCTAAAACATATCCATTTCGGTATTTGTTTAAAAAATTAATTAAAACAAATTTTAACTAATTATTGGAAACTTCCATAAGCTTAAACATATTCTCAATATATTTCAATAATTTTTTCATATTCAAATTACAAAAAAAAAAAATATGAACAGTCTCATCATGCAAAACAAATAACATCACAAGTTAATAAACAATGCAATTTTCAGTAATATTGTAATAAATTCGAAATTAATTATTTGAATCACATTTAAAATATTTTTCATTCAAAATAATCATCCTTAATCATCCCATTATCAGATTATTGAAAGAAAAATATTTAAAACAAATTTTGCAAATTAATTTTAATTTTTTAAACCAATAGAACCAAAAATGCCAAAACTTTGCAATTCAATTGCACATTTAATCAAAGTTAATTTTAATGGACACAAGGGAGCTCTGATACCAATGTTAGGTTTGGAACATGTATCTCATACAAAAAATATTAGCAGAAACAAAAAAAAAATCAAAACCCGAATCATAGGATTCTACTTATGCTGTTAAAACTAATTTAACAAAATCATAGTTAGAAATTATACCTTTAATTTATTGAACCAATTCTTCAAATTTCCTTCTTATTGGGTTATAGCAAACCATAACAATTCAATCTTGGATTGTCTCTAATAATAATCCACGAGCAAATGGAATAAAGAAACCACAAGGATAATGGTTTGAATACACACAATGTGCTAGCATTGTGTATGTTATTTGAGAAAAATTCTAAAAAAATTAACTATTAATTTTCTATGGTGGCTCATCAATTTTTCTAATAAAAATACTATTTCTATATATTTCCAAACACCCTAGGGTTGGAAAAATTACCAAAATAGGTTTAGAGGCCAACCAAAACTTGGCCAATTCTACCAGCACTTGCACGCTAGG
The DNA here is from genome assembly GCA_949630135.1 of Balakata baccata. Classification (NCBI taxonomy): domain Eukaryota; kingdom Viridiplantae; phylum Streptophyta; class Magnoliopsida; order Malpighiales; family Euphorbiaceae; genus Balakata; species Balakata baccata. The sequence continues at coordinate 2,928 of CATIWF010046285.1, forward strand.
CTTACCCAACATGTAGGTACTAACCTGCCAAGGGCCCGTGGTAGGCCAGTGGCTAGCTATGGGCCTGCGCGGGCTCGCGACTCTCTCAAGCAATATTTTCGGATTTTTTTTCTTATGATCCCATCACAATCCGACCCTACATTCTCTCATATTTTTGGATCACATCCAAGACCATTTTACTCATTGTTCATACCTCTAATATGTGTGACCCATTAGATTTCCGATTATGTTGGCCACCTAAATTAACAATTAATTCGAGCAAATCATGAGCAGTATCTTGCAACACATCATGACCCCTAATTGACCGGAAAGTCAATGGTTTGACTACAAACCTTTCCATAGACAACAATATGTACAATTTATCCTTTCACCATCGTATACCCCACTCAATTGAGAGCATAGACTATGTGTCAGCTCCCGCTAGACTGACTATATCACACTTAGTCCAAGTGATATTAGATCTTGCCCTTGGGACTCATTACTCTATTAGACAGGTCATTGAAGACCATCTTCAGGACGTTTCCACTCTACCTAGAGATTCTCAAGTAATGATCCCAAGAAGAGGCCATAGGTATACTCTCCCTCTATCAAGAGAGGTGAATCCTCTATTGGCTACCCAATTACCTACGAATACCTTAAGCTATACCAAATCACCACCCTATGAGCGATTTTTATGAGGGAACATGAAATGGAGTCAAAGCACATAATTAGTATCCAAGATATCCTTAAGTACCTCAAGTCTAAGGATACTTGCCCCATTGCTTTGATGAGACTTCACAGTATAACTATTCCTATAGGCAAAAGTGGGTTTACAGTATAAGTGATACTTCACACTAAGGCTTGGGATATGTATTAATGCAGCATGGTAAGGTGATAGCTTATGCACTCAGGTAGTTAGACCACATAAAAAGTTATATCCAATACATGATTTAGAATTGGCTGCAATTGTATTTGCATTGAAAATTTGGAGGCATCATTTGTATGGTGAGACATTTCAGATCTTCACATACCATAAGAGTTTGAGTTATTTATTAACACAAAAAGAATTAAATATGAGAAAAAAATGATGGTTAGAAATATCAAAAGATTATGACTGCAAAATTGAATATCATCTAGGGAAGGCAACTGTAGTAGCTGATGCACTGAGCAGGAAATCTAGTAGTGGTATAGCCCACTTGCAATCATCCTCTCTTCCATATTTGATTCTACTACAATCTATGAATATTGAATTGAATATGCATGATAGTGGGTCATTGATTGCTACTCTTCAGGTTAGACCTATACTAAGAGACATAATAAAAGAAGCATAGGTTAGAGAACCTCAGTTGTGCGAGAAAATTGAAATGGCAAGGCAGGGAAAAAGTAGAGACTTTCATTCGTAGGATGATTCACTGATATTAAATCACACATATGCATTCCAAACATTGGTAACTTGTGCTAGGAAATAATGGAAGAAGTGCACAATGCATCATAGGATGACTAAGATGTATCACAGTTTAAGACCTCATTATTAGTGGCCAAGAATGAAGAAAGATATAGCAAAATATGTTTCTAAATACCTAACATGTCAGTAGATTAAGATAGAACATCAGGCTCCAATTGGTAAAGTACATCCATTGCTAGTACCATAATGGAAATGGGAGAAAATAACGATGGATTTTATTTATGGATTGCCAAGAACTCCACGTAAAACTAATGTCATATGGGTGATTATTGACAGATTAACGAAGTCAGCACATTTTCTTCCTATTAGATGGGGTTGTACACTCAAGAGTTTAGTAAAGTTATATGTGAATGGGATAGTTAGATTACATGGCATTCCAATACCCATTGTGTCTGATAGAGATCCAGGATTTACTTCACATTTTTGGATGAGTTTACAAGATGCACTGGGAATAAAATTGAACTTTAGTACTGCATTTCACCCATAAACTGATGGACAATCAAGAGGACTATACAAACATTGGAGGATATGCTCAGGGCATGTGTTATGAAATTCAAAAAATCTTGGGATGAATATATAGCATTAATAGAGTTTGCATACAACAATTAGTATCACAATAGTATCTATATTCTCTCATCTAATTCTAAAAATTCTTTAAAAAATCTCTTCTTCAAAAGTCATCCAAGAGAGTCAAGAAGTGTTCATGTTGTGGATTTCAAGTTTGGTTTTGGTAATCTAACTTTTGAAGCATTGAAAACACACGGATTATGTTCTACAGGAAAGTTTTCACTACCAGAAAAATCTTTCAAAAAGAAATATACGAAATATTTTTTTAATCCAAAAAGGACTACGCAAAACCCATAAACAACAAATACGTCAAAGTATATTTTTTCAAATAAAAAAATGAAAAGAGTATGAGGAAAAAGTTATACATGAAAGTATATTTTTATTTGCCATATCTAGCAGATCTAGAAAAGTCATGGCTAATGAAACAAATATCTAGTAGATCTGGCCAATCATGGTGTTCCATCATGTAAGAAAACATTGAAAATGCATAAAACGTAGAAAAAAAATGCACAAACCAACAGGTGATGAGGAGATCCATGCAAGCAGAGAAGGTGTGGAGTTAAAGAAGAGAAGGAAGGAATGGAATGGAGGAAGAAAGCAGCTGGAGGAAAAGAGAGAGAATAGAGGGGAAAGGAGGGGATAAGGGGAGAGAGAGAGAGAGAGAAAGGAAGGGTTGAGGCAACTGAAGCAAGAAAGTGAAACAATGGGATAGGTTTAGGATTGTATTTCATCTTAAGTGGAATGACGCCATTTTGTAGAGGGATGTTTTGGGAAATGCACTGTCGAATGAACAATGGAAGCGCAAGACACTTTAATGTATAGTAATAGATGTATAAATATGTGCAATAGCAAAAATTATATTAAAAAAATTCTTCAATAAAAATATAAACTACAAATATCAATTACCATAGATTTATGGTCATAATTACATAGACTATAAATTATGTTTTGATATTTTTTACTTTCGAATTTTTTTAGTTTATTTCTAAAACTATTTTATAATAAATGAGAAAACCAAACATAAATTAGGAAATAATATTATTATTAATATAATATAAAAATAATAACTATACAATTTATTTATTAATCTTTTATTTATATATACTGATATAATTAATTTTAATATAATATATTATAAAACTATTCATATATTATATATGCATTTAAAATATTATAATATATATTTGAATACTTTATATAGTTTGAACTTTGAATAACACTAAAATATATTAAATATTTTATACATTTTTATCATGTTTTAAGTAAGTAAAATTCATTTACAACGCTTTTTTTTTTGTATTATAATCATATTGACACGATTACAATACTTATTCATTTAAGTCAAATCCATATATTTAAATATGTATCAATTCGTGCTATTTAATCGTATAATGTAAAAAATTATCAGCTTTACTTGGACATACATAATTCCTGCATATCATATTTTGGCAGCTATCATAAAGAAAAATGTTCGCCCTACTAAGTGGGTAAAATTCTGCTTCTGCTCAGTACATTTTGTATGAAGACTTCATTTTTTGTTTTCATTGAAAATCTCAAATTTAGAGATATATAGTCATTGTGAATGAAAATAACTCTTTAAAAACCTATTTGACATTAGGTTTAGGAAAGGCATTTTTTGAAAAAAATTGTATCTTTTAACTTTTTTGAATTTTGAAAATTACTCTTAAATAGATAGATATTTTTTCCAAAATAAGTTTGAAAAAAACAATTCATAGAAAATTTAAAAATTCAATCAATTAAATCAAAAAGTTTCAAAACTTACTTTTGGAATACTCAACAATAATCTCAGTTTTCGGTATGATGACGGAAATGTTGGGAATTGCGTTGCAATTCACTATTTTTTGCCAACTAAAACAGTAGGCGTGGCATCTCCTTTAGTAACTTCACTGGGCAGTGGCAACATGAGAACAAAGCAATACTTCCTTAATTACAAATTAAATAACAATTTATATCAAAATTTTTGTCCCCAACAATCAATATGCAGCATCATCTTTGTCCAAGGTTCCTCTTTCTACTAACCCACATTCTCATTATGCAGGAGATCATTCAAAACCTTCCCTTGTTACGGAAATTGAATCCAACACCTCATCTATGACTGGTTTACCATCCATCGGCAGCAAGACCTCAAGTATTTATTAATTTTCGGAACATAGCAAATTCCATATCAGTGAGACTTAACTGTGATCTAAGACTTTTCCCTTGTCAGAATTTTCTGACCTGACTACACAAATTCCATATCAGTGAGGCTCTACTGTGATCTAAGACTACCCTTGTCATAATTTTCTGACCTCCAAGAACCTTTACCATGTCGACACTTAGATTAATTCCAGAACTTCAGACTTCTTTGCAGTCTAGTCCATAAACCAAAACGCTCTGTGGGTAATTCATCCAGTTCTTTGAAATTTGCTTTCTCACTTAGTTCTTCAAACGAGTCCACAAGATTCTGAAGCCTTGCAACAAATTCAATTAAAAGTGATGTAAATGTGGCTAGACTCAATGCACTTGCACTTTCATATGTTTTTGATTCTTCCATCTGTGGTAGTGTATCAGTAAATGAAATACGTGCAGGCCAGGAGATCTGCTTTGTGGACATGGCTTCAGAAGGCGCAACTGGTGGCAACAAAGGCTTTGTTTCCTTAGTACTAATTTGGCCATCCCAACTCTTTGGCATAGTCAATGATCTGACATCCAGAACTGCTTCGCTATGAGACTTGTGTCGGAGGACTTTATTTTCATCTTCAAAATTCAGAGATTCTTGGGGCTTGCCCATATCATCTGCTGAATTTCCAATTTCCCAGCTCTCTGAATTGACAAGAAGATATGATTTCCTGTCCACCTTGCTTTGCAACTCCTCTGCTGCCTCATGCACCTCATAAAGAATATCAACTGTGCCTAGTTTCTCCATCTTTTTCACTTTGTTCCCTATTTCACGCAATACTTTAGCCCCTTCAGCTCCTACCCTTTGCAGCTCATGACGGAAAACTTGCCTTCGCTCAGCAGGAGCCTACAGATTGAAACACAAGAAATTTAAAATTACCTAAATAAAGTCAGATTAGGGGGCTTATATGACTAAAATGGCCTATGGCATTGACTGCCATAGAATAAACAGAGATGGCTTGTAAATGGAGAAAAGTTTAGAATATGCACGAAACTGAAATTCAATAGATTCATATAATTCAATAAATGCATAGAAAAAAACTAGATGGTTTCATTAATAATTAGAAAGTTGAAAAAATCCAATTGATAAGCTTGATGTTTAAGCCTATGATCATTGTGATAGGAACCTGAAACTAAGCAAAAACATGGAAATGAAGAAAAGATGAACTGAATCTGGAATTGACTGAGTATAGGAGCATTCAAATTCATAAAATATCTTCCAAATGTTAAAACGTTTAGATATCCTAAAGATAGGAGCATTCAATAACAATATCTCAAACCCAAAGCTATTTTATTTCAACCTTTGATGCATTCTTCAATGTCCATGTAAAAGCAAATATTGTACACACCATTTAAAACTAAGAAAAAAAAAATCCAATAATTAATAATATAACCTCAAGCAAACAAAAAGTCTAAGTTAAGGAAAACGCTCAAAAGTTCAGGGGAAGGAAAAATCATATAGGTTTATTATCAAATTAAACCCTAACACTTTTATTATCACCTCGAATTCTAATGTTTAGTTTACTTTCAATTCACACCCTCTCGGTTCATTTGTCATCCAATTGAGGGAGAGAATATGCTAAATTGGTGCGCTACTTAGAATTAAAATGCCATACTATCCCACTAACTGTATGACATATTGACTTCTCAAAAAGCTACGCTAGTAAACTGTAAAATTAATTACAATTTTATCACAATTTACCATACTATATAGTACTGGAAAATTTTATTTTACTTTATAAATATTAATGAAGAAGCCAACGTGTGGTACAGTCAATGGAACAGCATATCAATTTAGTCCTAATAAATGTGTCAGCTCAGTATTCTGTCAATCAGTACACAAATAAAGAGGGTGTGTTTTGAAAGCAAACTAAACATTAAGATTCAAATTGATACTAAAAAATGTTAGGTTTAAATTGAAAATACCCCTATACGTTAGGTTTCTTTTCGTAATTACCTCAAAAGTTTAAGTCTTTAAGACAAATTTGAAATTTTTTAAGATATAATAAGAAATATCACTGGCTGAAAATTTTTATAACCTTTGTTTTGATTTATTGAAATAACAATACAAATCAAGTTGTAGACCACCTTCCTCAAAAGAATGCAACTGCAAAATTATTGGCCTTGCTTCAAGTAGAAATGGATATACTTCTAGAAATCACAACATTTTGTGTATAATGCCAACCTAAATTGAGGCATTCTAGGTTCACTAAAAGAGAAAAAATTTTATAAGAAAATAAAGTGAAAACAAGAACCAGTTTTCACAATCTACAAAGTCTTTTATGAAAGTAAATATTTAACTAAAAACGATAATGTCATATCATATTATATTTACATCACATTTTGATAGAGAAGTGCTAAAAGTAGGAATATTCTAGAAATATAAAGGACGACACGTCTTAGGGGCTGTTAGGTAATTAAGGGATAGGAATTAGTTATAAGAGTGAGGAGGGAGGTTACATCTTTTGGCATATTTTGTAGTCTGCATTAGCAGAGGTCCTTTGGCTGCTGCATTAGGAAAGGGTGGTGCACCCTGGGCTGTGATTTTCACAGATATCTTTGGTTTGTTATCCTTTAGTTTTCCTTTTGCTAGTTATCTGTTTTGTTTGTTAAAAATACCTCAGTGTTCTTCTAGTGTTTTGAGTATTGAATGAAATACACATCTGTTGATTATTTGTGAGATTTGTTGCTATTCTTCATCATTGGTCCGACCTACCGGATTTAAAATGGGGAAGAATGATGGAAACTTGGAGACTAGAACTCAGGCACGTTTGGATGCTCATGAGCAGTTATGAAGCATCGCTAGCCAACTGGACTCCCTCCATCAGCAACTCGCCATTACCTAGTAAAACCAAGAAAGGTTCAACACAAACCGCGAGAAATTTTATCTCCAAATGTAGGACAGTCAATACAAATTTCAAAAGGAGATGATACAATGGATGCAAAAGATGGAGAAAAAGAAGCAACCAAGCAAAGAATACTCTCCAAAGCTTAAAGCAATTATCAAATTCGTGGTGGAGTCGAGAATAAAGGAAGAATTGGAAAGGAAGGAGAGTAGCCGAAGTGGAATAATCAACACAGCTTCTATTATGGAGGAAGCTCTAGGGAAGAATGGAAGAGTTGGGCAGGGTTCACGATGCTGGTACACAGATGGAAACGAGGAAGAAGGTAATCACGTGACTGGTCATAATACAATAAAATCATTTGATTTGGGGGACCTAACCACAAGAACAGATGTGAGCCCTTACCCAGCAACCTCCAATCATTATTCAAGCCCAATGCTACAAGAACAGGCCAATAGTTCAAGCCCAGACCACAATAACGCACAAATTTCTCTTCCACTCTCAGTCCAACACAAGACACTCATTCCTCATACAGCTCCTCTCTGCTCCATTTCAAGCTCACAATGGCACGCACCACCTCACTTGTGCAGATCTGGTGGAGTTGCTTGTGCGCAGATCTGAGCACGCACCACCTCACTGGCACAGATCCAGTGGAATTGGACCTCATGCCTCTTGCGCAGATCTGGAGGAACAACTACAAAGGGTACTATACTTCAACTGCAGTCAGCGAAATACCACACAATACCGCTATCCAGAATATTCACTTCTAGTTATCCTATTGAGCAACGACAAAGAGCTCAGTGATTTGGTTTGTAAGTGTTCGCCGGAGAGAATCAGGTCCGATACTGTAGAAGGAAAGTTCCATTTACTTGATTTCTCCGGTTTCTCAGCCTTGAACAGTCAGTTTTCAAAAACCCTAAACCAACTACTTCATGCTCTTGTTAGAATAAAAATATCTGCATTCACCTCGTCACATTGGACCTATGGCGTGAACTAGCAAATGATTTTGCTAATGAAAAGGTTCCTTTCTTGTTCAACACTCCTAAGCAATACTCATTGGTTCAAACCCACATTCTTAGTGCTTCTGGAGTAAGAAATTCAAAGGCATCTACTCAATATCCAGATGTTATCCTACCAGTCAGTTGTTTGTTGGGGCAGCTGCGTGAAGCTTCCAGCGCCAAAGAGCCTCGAACCCAGAGGACTCTTTATGAGATGGGATTCTTTGTAACCAAGTCTGTTCTGGTCCTTCTTGAAGTCTACAACCATAAAACTGCAGTTGTTTTTCTGCTACTTAACCTTGCTGTTGTTTGGGTGGTTCATATGAAGGTTAGTTGGTTTGATGAGCCAGAACATTCAAGTGTTGAAATTGCTACTAGGCTTTCAGCAGATGCAGATTTTGTGCTTTCAACCTTTAAAATGATGGAAGCAAGTGGAGCCGCAAAGGGGATCATGTTTCTAATGATTTTGATGTGGTTATATTGGAAGCAGATGCTCTTTGCTTGTTACAAACCAAGGAAACCAAGCTATCCAACTCCATTTTGATGATTGTGCTTATCAATATACAAATGGGTTTTCCCTAGGGATTGCAGTGCTTATAACAGCTGTCTATGCGTTTCAACTCATCCCAGAACTAGTTCGCTTGAGAATTGGTTGCTTTGAGTTGCTCAGATGCTGGAAGAAAAAAGCCAATTTCCAGTCTTGAGGACAAGATTGTTTTCATGGAGGAAGTAGTGATAGAGAAGTGCTAAAAGGAGGAATATTCTAGAAATATAAAGGACACGTCTTGGGGGATGTTAGGTAATTAAGGGATAGGAATTAGTTATAAGAGTGAGGAGGGGGGCTGCGTGAAGACATCTTTTGGCATATTTTGTAGTCTGCAGCAGCAGACGTCCTTTGGCTGTTGCCTTAGGAAAGGCTGGTGCACCCTGGGCTGTGATTTTCATAGAAATCTTTAGTTTGTTACCTTTTAGTTTTCCTTTTGTTAGTTCTCTGTTTTGTTTGCTAGAAATACCTCAGTGTTCTAGTGTTTTGAGTATTGAATGAAATACACATCATTTGCTGGCTGCCATTTCAGTATTTGTTGATTATTTGTGAGATTTGCTGTTGTTCTTCATCACATTTCATCCAATACCAAGGCCTGTATATTTCAATTATGAAAATTGATCATTTAAATACATAAAATTATTTAAAAATAAATGCGCGATAAATAATAATTCTAACATCATAGTCAATTATATATGTTGTCAAACAGTGTGATTATATATATATCCAACCATAAATTAAAGTTTATGTTTATCATTAAAGTTTACATATGTATATCCATTCATATACATAGACAAATCTTGAATTTAAAAAACTCAAAATGACATTATAATCAGGAAAAAGAAAACCACTTAAAAAAAATTTGTATTTGAATTAATCCTATCCTACTTTTATTGAAAGCCCGAATTTATCCTACTTAGTGCAAACACATTAGAAAACAATATTAGATAAGTAAGATTTAATTCCATCATGATTAAAATGGACACACAATATCCATGTTGAGGCACAAAACCTCAATGTACACTAATGAATAAAAATGGTCCTGTTTCTGTGAGAAATGCCTTCAAAATTAAGTTCATGATAGAAAAACATGCTTACCTGTATCTCTGAAAGTATACACCCATGCATTGCCATAACCATGAATGCACAATGCCTAAGTGCACCACTTACTTTGACATAATTTTTCCATGGGTACCCAAACAATTTATAAGGACCATGGGGCGGCTCCCAAATAGCAAAACCTAACTTCATACAGGAGAAAAAAGGAAAAAAAAAAGGTTATTGAAAGAGTCAGAGACAGTCAAATCAATTCAGCTTCAGATGCAGTAAGTTGCAATCAAGAATACCAGGCTGTCCTCTTGGCTTGTAGATTCTACAGCTGCTCTGTAGCCTCTATAAAGCGGGTCATCAGAAGCTTGGTAGGTGAGGATTTTAGAAGGGATCCTCTCATATTCAACACAATTCAGGTACCCATTAACACAACCTGAATATAAGCTGATACAAATTAGTCAAGCCCAAAAAAATTGAAGCGCAAAACCAGGTGCTTCTGAATGAACAGTCATCCAATAATGTGCATAATAAATAAACTATAAAATACACAGAAAAATCAACCTTCCAAAGAAGTTGCCACACTCATGAAATTTTTTGCAACCAAGTTGTGCAAATCCTCACCAGCCCAGATGGGGTAAATGCATATATTTACTGCCAAACTAACACCAGCACCCACCGCAATAAGCACAAATCGTGTAACAGCTGTATGGATAAATTCCCTGGTCCTATAACCAGACACCATGACCATACAATACGTCAACAAATATACTCGGAAGCCATATTCATAAGGTTTCATTGTTGGGTAGAGTTTTGCGTAAGATGCAGCAAAACCTAGCAACCATAGAACATATCACAAAAGGAAAAAGTTATAACAGCTAATATGCGATGATATAGCACATTCTATTTGAAGAGGTGATTGTGAAAACACACCCATGAAAAAGATACTAATAATGATAACAACTTCTTCCCATTCTCCAGCTAGTTTAGACAACTCTGCCATGCCCAAAGCAAGACCTCCTGCTGATAATGTACCAAGCCCACGATTAAATCCTTTGCTAAGAGTTGCACCTGAAAATTAAGACATCAAACTTGTGCAATAGAAAGTAGAATAATAATAATAATCTCTCTGTTTATGCAAGAAAATGAAACTTACACATTAGCATGCTCTCATTATAAGCTAGTTGCAAGAATGGTTAAATCTAATATGAGAAAAGTTAGGTGAAGCATGATATCTAAAACGACAAAATGAATTTGTATGATTATTATAAATAGAAATAAATAATCCTTTTTATTGCAAAGACAATTGTCCTGAACATCAACTTCATCTCATGATAAATTTTCCAAATCATACTCGCAATATGACCAACTTATATAAGAACTGATCAGAACAAATTCTAAGTAGCATCTTCTAGGTCATGCTAACCCGTGAATTCGTCAACCTAATTTCTCTCATACGCATTATTTCTTTAACAGAAAAGTGCATATGCACTTAAAGTTAAATAATAAGGAAAAATCCAATGCCAAAATTCAGCAACTCGAAGCAGTCAGAAAGTGGACTTCACCCAAATACAAATCAACAAGTATGCGCAAATTTTACAAGGGTACGAAATTAATCACAAGACAGCAATATAAGAAAGCACCTAAATCTACAAAAATTGAAAAGGCAAAATTACCTATACTAAATTCAAAGACAACCACAACGGTAAGAACAGCCCAAACAGAGTAGCGATTGAGGTCTTTAACGGGCTCTTTCAAGAAAATAAGCAATGAAATCAGCATCAAAGACAAACCCATCTTCGCAGCGAAAACAATTTTTCTAGGATCGGACCTGCCCATCTCGTAAGCCTTAATTGTAACATCCTGCACGCTTCTACAGAAGCCAACAATCTTATCACAACAATAGCGATAACAGCAGCACCTTGTGGGCGCATAATCTTCTTCACCTACATTAGGAAAGCCAATCTCAGGGTAATCCTTGGTGGAAAGCAATTTCTCTCGTCTTTCTGCAAGAGTATATGTAAAGGAACCCATTTTCGCAGCCATGAGCTGAGGTCACTCCGTTCTCCTCTTGCTTCGAATAGAAAATTCTAGCAAATCTAAATCCGAGAAAATTAAAAGAAATTGTCAGAAACTAAAGAAACGAAGAACTGAATCTGCGAGGAAGGATGATTGGTGCATTATGGTATAGGGATAACGTTAAAATTGGAAAGAAATGAGGTGAAGGTGATGGGTACAGAGATCTGACGGTGAAGAAGGAGGACACGTGATGCGATGGAAGTTGATGAAAGACATAATAATATAGTTTTTTGGCAATGGAGATTTGTATATAAATTAATAACTGTTATCATTTTATTTATGTGGCAGTCTGCAGTCTACGGAAAAAGTTGTGAATAAACCAGATTTTCCCACGACAATAGAATTGATGTGTGGAGACTCAGCCGTATCCGTATTTCCCACACTTCATGGATCACAGTACCTAAATTATATAATCTTTAACCATTCAGTATTTTAAAATTATATAAATTACAGTAATTCAGTATTTTAAAAATTATTCATAATATAAAATATATTAATTTTTGTTTTATAAATAAATAATACTTTCGTCTTTAACTATTAATATCTCTAATATAATTATGACATGAAATATTTATATCAGATAAATTTTAATGAAAATAAAATTAGTTATAATTGCACATCTTATAACTAATTTTATTTTCATTAAAATTTATCTGATATAGATATTTCATGTCATACTTCTGTTAGGAAAACTATGTGGTATTTAGAATTGTTGTTGAGTATTCCCAAGTAAATTTTGAATTTTTTTATTTAATTGACTAATTTTTTTAATTTTTTATGAATTGCTTTTTATTCAAATATGTTTATGGAAAAAAAAATCTATTTATCTGCTTTTACCCAAAAACAGTTTTCAAAACTCAAATAGAGCTCTGGCATTCTAGTTGGCACTATTTTTAATTTATGATATGAATGTAGATGCTAAGTTGTAAGGATATATGATGTTCTATTTGATCTATACAATGACATGTTGTGTTTCATGTGTCAATTGGAATACTAGCACGACTTTTCCGATTGTTGACTGCTGAAGAATCGCAAGAAATAACTTTATTGAAACTAAATCATAGTTAGATAGCTTTTATGTGACAAAAAAAATTATGTGACTTTACTGCAATTATGCCAAAGTTAAATGATCATAAATGAAATTAAGTCGTTAGTTTTACAGACTATTGTCTAGGTCGGGATGTGCTATTTATATTTATCTTCCCTTGATAAAAATGCGGTCTCATCAATCAAAGTGTGAACTAATTATTATGGTTTTGTATTATCAATCATGGTGGAGATTGATGGGACATAATTCGACTTTGGTAGAGCTCCGACACACTGTGCCTTACCATGCTTTGACATAAGCTATTTCCTGCGATAGTGGTTTTGTGAGCATAGGCCCCCATTTTCTCTAATACAAATATCATAGTTTCCCCCAAACGTGGTCAATCATTTATGTTCGACTGATGTGCCACAGGATTTTGCTAATTATTCCAATTGATTTAACTTTTCATATGATCTTGGGATATGACTCCTATATGATTGCGTGATCTCCTTGCATGATCTTCTTGTGTGATCTGAACGAGCTTTCAAAGTGCATTTTTTGGTTAGAGCAATTTTCTTCTTATAGTTTTGAATTTTGTGTCCTTGAGTATATTATTGCCACCATAAGACATCTTGCATGTCAACTTTTAGATGGTTGCCCGTACATTTCTTCATATGCAATTGTGTGGTTTGTATGATGTCCTTATGGCGTTGGACTATATGAGGGATTCATTGAATCTTTTGGCCACTTTTACGAGAATCAATCTCCCAAGGATGTTGGTTTCCTTAAGGGATTACCTAGTCAATCTCTTAAGAGTGATCTCTTAAGATGTATATTGATATCTTGTGTAACGTCCAGCGATTTGGACCTCAATTGTATGTGACATTAATCGAGCGTGTCGATCCGATTAGAGTCTAAATTCGGACCCATAGAAAAATAAAAAATTATAAGGAAAAATAAGTAAATATATTATTATTATGGAATTAAAAGATTTAGTGCAAGAATTAGAAAAAAAAAAATCACCCTACAAATCGATATTATTGAATTTGTTGGAAAAAATTTTGTAAGAATTAGAGAAATTGTGGTAAAGAGAAATTTTTTTTTATAATTAAGCATTAATCAAGATTAACTAAGTTAATCACCCAATTGGAAGATAGATTAAGTTAATTAGTGGGATCCACAAATTCTAATCTTAATATAAAAGTAAAAATTGGAAGACATTTTTAACTCATCACCAAAAGTCATCTTCATCTTCTTCTTTTCTCCTCCATAGCCGTCCACCACACCTCACCTAGCCCTTCTTTTTTTGAGTTCATCAAGCTTCTAAAAGAGAGAAAAGAAGAATTTAGAGAGAGAAAAACCAATAAATTAAGGAGATTTGATCATAAGTGAGCAAGAAAGAGAGAAGGAAAGAAGAGAAAAGGGAAGAAAAAGTTGAGAAGTATAACACCTTATACCCATAGATATCACTTATACTTATATCATGTTATCGTGTATTGCATAGTGAGGGATAATTTTTTTTTTGAATCATATGACAATATTACTTTATAGCATTTAACAATTCAGCAAAGTCTAACATCTTCACTATATATAAAATATATATCACATTGCTACATATTCACTATATTGTACATATACAGACACGCAGTCCAAAACATAAAAGACATGTCCCTATACATATATGAAATGCAAGGAGAGAGATTGGTGAGGCTCGGGCAGTGACCTGTGATCCATGTCTTCTATATAGTATGCACTTCCAAAATGAGCTAATTACACGACTCTTCCTGAAAAATAATGCAATTTGATGAGTTGCAACTTAATGAGAATAATTATCAAAAGCTCTCTAAAGTACCAAGCCAATTGCAGTTACAATAATTTTGACCGAGACTGAGAGCTCCCCTCAATCCAAATAAAAATAATCGCTTCCGCTGCCAGCCAACAAATGGTATCAGAGCCATCCCATAATTTTTTGAGCAAAATGACTATTTTATGCTAGTAGGCTCGGTTTGGTTATGGATGATTTACTTGTTGTTCTTTTAGATTTGATCTATATATTATGCTGCATGTGATGTTACATGATATATTTCTTATTTTGTTTTGGGTTTTTCAAAGGTGTTATGGGTTTTATTATTTTTATAAATTGGTTTGTAATATTAATAGATCCATAATTAATTTTTCATTATATTGAAGTCCTTGGTATGCCAAGAGAATATAATGTAAAAAGTTTCCTTTGGAATATGGAGGCCCGAAATGAGGAGGAGAAGCAACAAGATAGATCTGCCAAGATGGAGATTAATTTGTATTTTCCATTTTGGGGTGAGAAATTTTTCTAGCAATTGCAATAGGATTGTAAATTGCATGATTAATTTCTATTATTGCATGTGATGTGAATATATGTGGTAAATGATTGAATATGTGAGCTTTAAATATTAATTTTAGATTAAATTAAAAATAAATATTTATATATATATTATTTAATTTAAATGAGAGTTAAATTAAATAGTTATATTAAATATATATATATATATATGTGATTTAATTTAAATGAGATTTAAATTAAATAGTTATATTAAATATATATATATATATGTGATTTAATTTAAAAGAGATTTAAATTAAATTATTATATATATAAATTTTTATATGGTTGATTTTTTTCAAGTTGTTGAAAAAATTCAACTATATGTATAAAATTTAATTTTGGATCTGGTGAGTATAATAGTATACTCACAAAATATATATAGATATATTTATTCCAAAACTAATTTAATTTAAACATTATATAATATGATTATATAATGAGCTCACATTTGTTTATGAAACATAAAGTGCATACTAAAGAGGGGTAGTATGCATTTTATTCAATCAAATATCATATGTATATTTATAGATCTATAACCATCCGAGAATAGATGTAATCACTTTTTAATGATCATATGAGATATGACATGAAAAAAGACTAATGTGCAAATATTAACCTTAAAATTGAATTATGTGATAATTCAAAGATAAATTTACAGCTTTGTG
>CATIWF010046286.1:0-32777 GCA_949630135.1 Balakata baccata
CATGTGAACATTTGCATTTGCTAGCTAGCTTGATCATTTGTAACATTTGCACATTTGTTAGGCTATAGGCTTTTTCTTTTGCTTTTGAACATTTATTTGGGCCATAGAACTCTTCTTTTTCTTTTCAATGCTATTTAGCTAGTCACAATGCCTTTTAAGTCCATATGCATATGCATTTGCAACAATCATTATACATTTCAGTCAACTTTTGCCTTATACAAAGAAAACGTATACATGTAATCCAAACATGTACTTTACATCCAATACAGTCTCATTGGCCATATCATGGCAATTATGTAATTCAAATAAAGCAAATTAAGTCACATTATACGTAGCACATAATAATCACATCACACGTAACACGTACCAAAGAAATCGTTTGATAATTAAACTCACCTTTTCTTTTGCTACTAAGCCTCTAACTTACTATCTTTCACTTCCTTAAGGCTCTCTAATATTTTATGGACCTGATTGAATGTATACTTGGTCAATTGGTAGCTAAATAAACTTAGTGAAACTTAAACAAATTGAAATATGCATTTTAAGGACCACTAACTAGGATTTGGTCTAAAGGCAGTGTGACCTTCATATGTTCATTAGCTTATAACTTTTTCTATACTAGTCCAATTTGTATGATTCTTATATCTAATTAAAGCTAACATGTATTTCTATAATATATCTATTTTTCATAACAATTGAACTATTTTGGAATATTTTATGCAATTTATAAACATGTTTTGTTCTTTGCCCTTTTTTTGACCTTAGGCATTTTTGGGACACCAATTTTGCTTCTTTATATCTTATAACGTGTAAGTCATATTTGTATGAAACTTTGTATGAACATAGATATGTTAAAATAAAACATTTTTCATGTTGAAAACTTTCATTCATTCTGCCTCTAAGGTCCACATATGGTGGGGTAATTGTGACTGATTAGAAACAGGGCTGATATCCGGACCAGTCTAACTTGTAAAGGCTATAACTCACAACATACATAACATATTGAGGTGAAATTTATGCCAAAATTCAGCTAAGACCTGTACCTATAATTTCATGTTTTGACCATTTACATATTATGTATATAAAGAGCTCAAAATTGTCAAAAAATAGACTAGACTTGCCCAGGACATTAAGCAGGCAGCTCAAATATGGAATAGGCATGACTCTCTTGCCTATAACTCAACATTCGCCTATAATCTGGTCCTAAAAATTGGTTTGTAACTAGATAACACATATATCTACAACTTTCATGTTTTGAGTTTCATCAATTACTGACTCTATCATATAGAAACAGAATTAAAACAGTAGATGATTTAGCTAGGTTCCTCCATGGAACCAGTTCTAGTCCGCTATCAATATCTTTCCTCAGATACCAAATCATGTAAAACCATTTATATAGCCTTAAACCTAAGACATAAAGCTACAAGTTTGGTGTTTTGTGCTTCTTCAGAATCAGCCTTTAACATGTAGAGAACAAGACCCTAAATTTCTGTCATGAAAACAGAATTCAAGCAGGTTACCCATGGAAATCATGTAGTTTGCACTTCCTAAATCATTTTCTATTAACCATAAATTAAAACTAGCAATTCCTGGAGACAAACTAACCTTTAGATAATCTTGTTCCTGGTCTTTTTTTGGAAAAATTTGGGAGAAAGAATGAAGAAGAGATGAGGGAAGAAGATGGTTTGGAAGATAAGGCATCAGCTCTATTTGACTTAGCCAATTTTTTTCCCATTCTAATTTTTCTGATTTCTTTTTTTTTTTTACTTTTCTGATATTTAAATAATTTTAAATAATAAATAAATAATTAAATTAATTAATTATTATTATTTTCTCTATATATTTACAAGTACTTAGTGCCAAAATACTATCAAGTCAAATTGTCTACTTTAATTTAACTATGTCAAATTTTCTTTATTTCAAATTTAATCATTTATTTAATTTTATTTTCAATATCTTATTTCCTTATTTAAATTATAACTAGATATGTACGACTTGCTCTTTTTTATGATAAACCGACTCATAGCAATTCTACCTCGTGAACACCTTCTAGCTAAAATTCCTACATATGCATGTGTTTCATGTGAAAGACATTTATAAAATGAATATGTCCAAATGAAATGCATGTGACAATGCATGTATGGACGGTCAAGGATGTTACATTGAATCTCTGCCTCATTCAAATATTAAGCCATTTTCAACATATGATCACAAACTCTAGTATCCTTTCTTATTTTGGTATTATAAATACCACGCAATGCAGCTTGCCTTGCTGATTGTGTGCTCTTTCCGAACATTTGTTCAAGGCTAGCCATGATCTCAGCAGTTGTCTCTATTGTAGCATGTTGTGTCTGAAGAACATTAGAAATCGAGGCTAATATGTAGCACTTAGTCATTTCATTGGCCTTTTGCCATTTCTCATATGGTCTCCTCTTGTTCCTATATGCATCATCAGCAGGGACCTCAGGACAAGACTGGTAAGGCAGTATTTGTAATCCTCAGCAGTGAGAACTATGAATAAATTTCTCTTCTGGTCCACGAAATTTTCACTTGTTAATTTATTTTGATTAAGAATGACAATGAGTGGATTAAGGGATGCCATTTTCTGAAAATAAAATAATTTTGCATGAGAATTTTAAAATTAAATATGCAATATTTAATAAATGCCAAAAACCAAATAAAGACATTATTTACATTGCAATAATAATTTAATATCTCATCTTAGCAAGCTATCCGTAGGGAAAGTCATGCCTAAATATATTAGACCCAATTATCCATTGGATTATTTCCTATCAAGTAATCTTGATGAATAATTATTGTTATCCCTTTAGGCCTAAAATTTATTAACAGAGCTTCGTAGGGAAGATTAATAATAAATTTTAGTTGAATGTAATAACCATTATTTCAATCTAAATATTTTTATCCAAAAAATAGCCACCGTTGGAGTGAACAATTTTTATAAAAAATATTTTGATTTTATCTTACGAAATCCAATTAAATAAAATATATAATATGTACCCTCCGAAGGGAGTATCACCGTATCATGAAGTCGAGGTACATATAATCTTATTAATGGACTAACAATGGAGCCCGTGGAAAAATTATCCTGAATGTTTCCTCTCCCACTCAATATTTTGAAATTTTTGATTTTTACTTAACAAATTTCTTGATTAAAATCTTATTGTTAATTACATATATCTCAATAATAATACACTCACCAAGTTATTGAAAATATTGACTTTTAATTAAGTCTCACTCATTAGTAACTCAAATGAATTAATATTTATAAATATGAAATTGTAATCAACTCAAAATTAAAATTATAGTAAAATTAATGCATGTGAGATTTAATAAATCTGACAGTTATTTAAAATTATTAAATCTCATTTTTTATCATGTTCTACGTAGACAAACTACATAAGTAAATTCATACATGATCAAGACAAAATCATTCAATGAATTTACTACAGTCTAAAGATAAATAAAGTGTCCAACTTTATTTATCAACTATGAAACACAATTATTTAATCATAAAATAATTTGTATTTATGTCTTCTGTGATTATATATAAAAATCACATAAATACATATGATATGATTAAAATGACATTTAAAATTCTCATGACAACTATATATATATATATATATATATACATAATATGCTTTGAAAAGTATATAATCTCAACAATTCTAATATTATAACTTTTTTTTTTAAGATTACCGAGGAAAAAATATACAACATAAAATTATCGCTAAATCAATCTAGGCCAAAAGACCCCAACAATATCCGCCTGAACTAAATTAAGACAGTAAATATTATTCAATGTTGTAGGAGATGGAATATATATATATATATATATACCATTTAATGATTAGATTAGTTTATATGAGAATGGATAAAGATCGATAAAGTAATTGGCATAACAATTAGTAACCTTGTCCCTATAATTTGCCGAAGTAGGTTGGATTTAAATACAAAAGAAAAATAATAGAGTATAAGAAACAATTTACCATAAATTAAGAGTAACCATAAAAAGAAAATTCTATTTCGCATTTTTAAAGCGGAAAAGAGTTCAAGCGAGGCATTTTGGAGTAGGCAATGAGAAATTTTTAGTTACTATCTATTATATTATATATAAACTAATTCAAAAATTAAATAATATGTATGTATATATATTGTATTTATTTTAACTAATAAAAATAAAATAATTAAATATATATCAATAAATAATTATTTTAGTTTATGAATAGCATGATAAACATGCGGTATCAAATTTTCTGATGGCCATGGTGTTAACTTGCAACCCATTAAAAGGTACAAAGGCCACAAAAGGACAATAGGGTTTGGTTGCTCAACCCAACAGAATAATTAAGTATCATAATTGAAGAATAATTGGGTCATTTTCTTTGAAA
This sequence comes from Balakata baccata, assembly GCA_949630135.1. Lineage (NCBI taxonomy): Eukaryota > Viridiplantae > Streptophyta > Magnoliopsida > Malpighiales > Euphorbiaceae > Balakata > Balakata baccata. The sequence continues at coordinate 4,413 of CATIWF010046286.1, forward strand.
AAAAGTGATTAAAAAAAAGTTCTTGAACTAATATATCATAAACAAATTTGATTTACCTAAATGAAAAAATATCACTTATTTTACTTATTTATATGAAATTCTGTTATTATTTTATGGCAAAAGGCATACAGTAGTATTTGTCCATTTTTGTTATTTTATTCTATATATTTTTAGTCTAAGTCGTATTTTATATTTTAATTTTGGTCTTTTTTACTTAAAAATTCAAACTTTCATCATTACATATCTCTTATTATATAAAAAAAATATAACATATATTTTATATGTTGAAAATTTTTTTAATATCATATAATCATACAGTAATTGAATTTATCGTGCTTTTAAAAATATTAAATAATAAAGTGGATAAAAAATAAAATATAAAAGATAAGTTGAATCAAGCAAATTAATGAGATAAAATGATAGAAATGGAAGAATAAAGTGCATATACCTTATACTCCATGTAATATTTGAATCAAAAGCAAATTAAAGCAAAGTAATATTTTTCAGAAAGTTAAGTTAGCTTTGCTTACGTGAGGAAATGACTAGTTGTATATGCAACTACTCTTTTATTTGACTCTATAAGGATTTCAAAGTACATACTTAATCTCAAAGAGAATTAAAATTTAGTAATTCAACTGCTCACTTTCTCACTATAGGTTTTGAATCATTGAGCTACCACACTATAACGAGCAAACACACCATAACCACTGTATCTTCTCCATGTAGTCACATATCATCATCTCTTTTTATTCAATCAAAACCACACCCACTAACCCTCTCTCTCTCTCTCTCTCTCTCTCCTTTTCTTTTTCTTTTTTAAATTTAATTTCCTTGTATATTAAATATCTTGTCATCTTTGACTTCTCTTGTATATTTAGCTATTTACGCTCTCATTTATTGAACTTATTGTTTTCATATTCAAATTCATGTTCTTTTTTCTGACTCAATTTGATCTCTCTTTCATTAAAGCCTGCATCAAATAGCACAATTACAGTTGTAAAATTGGTGGATATTAGCCACTCTTATATTGTCACCCTTTTTAAGGCCTCTTTAATATACACCAACTTCCCAATGCAGACTCATAGCTCCATCTCCATGCATGCTCTCACATGGCTGCCCTTTTCCTTAATCAAACCACTACCCATTTCTATTTAATGCCTACTTAACCAAAACAAGTACTAATATCTCATAGGCTTATACAATCAAAGCTATTTGCTGATACAAATGGGTTCTTATTTGGTAAAAGTTCTTGCTCTTTTCCTAGTGTTGGTTTGTTCTTCTGGTTCTGTTATGTCTCAAAACCAAGATTTCTCAGTTTTGTTGGAACTGAAGAAGTATTTTATGGAAGACCCAGAAAATGTTTTGCATGATTGGAATGAAAGTAACAAAAAGTTTTGTACTTGGAGAGGCATCACCTGTGGGTTCAGCTCGGTTGATGGTTCTGTTCATGTAGTGAGTCTTAATCTGTCTGACTCGTCATTATCTGGTTCGATTTCACCGGTTTTGGGTCGTTTACAAAACCTAATCCACCTTGATCTTTCTTCTAATAGCCTCATGGGTCCCATCCCAACCACCCTTTCGAACCTTTCATCGCTGGAATCTTTGCTTTTGTTCTCTAACCAACTCACCGGTTCTATTCCAACTCAGCTTGGTTCTTTGGTGAATCTCCGAGTCATGAGAATCGGTGATAATGGACTCAGTGGGTTCATCCCTTCTTCCCTTGGTAATCTTGCCAACTTGGTTTCTCTTGGTTTGGCCTCATGCATGCTTACAGGTCCAATATCTCCTGAACTCGGACAGTTGACTCAGCTTGAGAACTTGATTCTCCAACAAAACCAACTCGAAGGACCAATTCCAACTGAGTTAGGAAACTGTACGAGCCTCACTGTCTTTACTGCTGCTCTCAACAACCTAAATGGATCAATCCCGGCAGAATTAGGTCGTCTTGAAAATCTTAAAATCCTAAACCTGGCAAACAATAGTCTCTCAGGGGAGATACCGAGTCAAATGAGTGGAATGAGTCAACTCGTGTATCTGAATTTGTTGGGGAATCATCTCCAAGGTCCAATACCAAGGTCAATAGCCAAGCTGAGGAATCTTCAGAATCTTGATTTATCGATAAACAAGCTGAGTGGAGGAATTCCAGAAGAATTGGGCAGCATGAGTCGGCTTGTTTACTTGGTTTTATCAAACAACGATCTTTCTGGTAGCATACCAACAAGATTATGCTCAAATGCTACCAATTTAGAGAGCTTGATTCTATCAGAGATTCAGCTTTCTGGTCCAATTCCAAAGGAATTAAGACAATGTCAATCACTGCAACAGCTTGATTTGTCCAATAACGCACTTAATGGATCAATACCACATGAAATCTTTCATCTTGATCAGCTGAGTTATCTGTATCTCCATAACAACAGTTTGGTTGGTTCTATTTCTCCTTTGATAACAAATCTCAGCAACGTAAAGGAACTTGCATTGTATCACAACAATTTACATGGGAACCTGCCGAAAGAGTTTGGCATGCTTGGAAATCTTCAAGTTTTATATCTCTATGACAATCAGCTATCTGGGGAGATTCCTATGGAGATAGGGAATTCTTCGAGCTTACAAATGGTTGATTTCTTCGGGAACAGCTTCAGTGGAGCAATACCCATTACAATTGGGAGATTGAAAAGATTGAATTTACTTCATTTGAGGCAAAATGAACTTGCCGGTGAAATTCCCTCCAGTTTGGGTAACTGTCATCAACTAACTATTCTTGATTTGGCAGATAATCATCTTTCAGGTGGAATTCCTGCAACTTTTGGATTTCTCCAGGCCCTGGAACAGTTGATGCTTTATAACAATTCTCTTGAAGGTAACATTCCCGATTCACTTGCCAGCTTGAGAAACCTGACAAGAATCAATTTGTCGAAGAACAGATTGAATGGTAGCATTGTTCCATTATGTAGCTCGTCTTCTTTTCTTTCTTTTGATGTCACAGACAATGAATTTGATAATGAAATCCCTTCACAGTTAGGAAATTCACCTTCTCTTGAAAGGTTGAGGTTAGGAAACAACAAATTCACTGGTAATATTCCTTGGACACTGGGGAAAATTCGCCTCTTATCGCTGTTAGATCTTTCAGAGAATATGCTTACGGGTCCAATACCAGCACAGCTTATGTTGTGCAACAAATTGACCCATATTGACTTGAACAGCAATCATCTTTCTGGGCCTCTACCATTGTGGGTTGGCAGATTGCCTCTGTTAGGAGAGCTTAAGCTATCCTCCAATCAATTTATTGGATCTCTTCCTCCAGAGCTATTCAATTGTTCCAAATTGCTGGTACTTTCTCTTGATGGCAATTCACTGAATGGTACTCTTCCTCTTGAGATTGGCAAGTTAGAAGCACTAACTGTTCTCAATCTCAACCACAACCAATTATCAGGGCCAATTCCTCAGGCCCTTGGTAAGCTGAGCAAGCTCTATCAACTTGAACTGTCGCATAACAACTTCAGCGGCGAAATACCAGTTGAGATTGGAGAGCTCCAGAATCTTCAAAGCATGTTAAATCTTAGCTTTAATAATCTCAGTGGTCAAATCCCGGCTTCCTTTGGAATGCTGTCAAAACTTGAATCCCTTGATCTGTCACATAATCAACTTGTCGGAGAAGTCCCTCCCCAAATAGGGGAAATGAGCAGCCTGGGAAACCTTAATGTCTCCTTCAACGATCTTCAAGGGAAATTGAGCAAGCAATTTGCACTCTGGCCTGCTGAAGCATTCGAAGGCAACCTAAATCTCTGCGGAAATCCTCTTAATAATAGTCACTGTGCTGGGTTAGATGCTGGCAACCAACATTCTGGCCTAAGTGAATCAACTGTGGCGGTAATCTCAGCACTCACAACTGTAGCTGCAATTGCACTGCTAGGACTTGTACTTTCTCTCTTCTTCAAAATCAGGCAAGACTTGTTGAAAAGAACGAGTGAATTGAGCAGCATTTACTCTTCCAGCTCTTCAAAAGCTCAGCGCAAACCTTTATTCCAAAATGGTATTGCAAAGAGAGATTTCAGGTGGGAGGACATCATGAAAGTCACAAACAATTTGAGCGATGAGTTCATTATTGGCTCGGGAGGGTCTGGAACAATCTACAAAGCTGAATTGCACAAAGGAGAAACAGTAGCAGTTAAGAGGATTCTGTGGAAAGATGATTTTCTGCTAAACAAATGCTTCACAAGAGAAATAAAGACGCTTGGCACGATTAGGCACAGGCATCTGGTGAAGTTGCTGGGATATTGTGCCGACAGAAGAGCAGGTTCTAACCTGTTGATATATGAATATATGGAGAATGGAAGCGTGTGGGATTGGCTGCATCAACAGCCTATTAACAGCAAGAAAAAGAAAACCCTGGACTGGGAGATGAGATTAAAAATAGCCCTGGGATTAGCTCAGGGAGTCCAGTACCTTCACCATGACTGTGTGCCTATGCTCATACATCGAGATATAAAATCCAGCAATTTACTGCTGGATTCCAATATGGAGGCACATCTGGGTGATTTTGGGCTGGCAAAGGCATTGGAAGATTCTGACTCCAACACAGAATCGAATTCGTGGTTTGCTGGGTCTTATGGCTACATTGCCCCAGGTAAACTAGAACAGTTCCTGCTCTGAATTATCTTTTCCTTTCTTATGTTTCATATCCTGATAATAAGTGGTGTTTTCCTTCGCAGAATATGCATATTCGTTCAAGGCAACAGAGAAGAGCGATGTTTATAGCATGGGGATCGTGCTGATGGAACTGGTTAGCGGAAAAATGCCAACAGATGCATTTTTTGGTATAGATATGGATATGGTGAGATGGGTAGGGAAGCATATTGAAATGCAAGGATCTGCTCGTGAGGAGTTGATTGATCCTGAACTTAAACCACTGCTACCAAGAGAAGAATTCGCAGCATATCAAGTGCTTGATATTGCGCTGGAGTGTACTAAAACTAGCCCGCACGAGAGACCCTCTTCCCGGCAGGCCTGTGTTCTCCTCCTCCATTTGTTCCACAATAGGATGGTGGATTATGAGAAGATGAATACAGATCCTTACAAATAGTTGAGCAGAAGTCATATTCAAGGAGTGAAGTTGAATGTGAGGAAAAAAAAAAAAAGAAGCATCAATTTCAGTTTTGTTAATCTTATGATAACTTCGCATTGTTATTTTAATAGTTGCACAGTCCTTTTTGTATCAATCACAAAAGCTGAATTAAAAATTGCTTTTAATATTGTACCATTGTTTTAGTGTGACTCCTAGGAATGTAATTGAATCAAATTGAATTAATAATATAGTCGTAAGTTCGAGCTCAACTCGGTTAAAAGACCATATAATTGAACTTGATTCGAATCTGATTGAATTTTTTTTCATTGTTCAAAACTTGGTGCAAAGATTATTCAAGCTACTCGAGCCTCGACTCAACAAATCTCGAATTAACTGAAAAATTTAATAAATAATATATTCAATTTGATTCGACTTGAAATTAACTCAAATTAATTCGACTCTATTAAATTCGAATATATTTAAACTTAATATCGATAATGAGAATATAAATTTAATTTTATAAATAATAAAAAGAATAACTACTCAATTAAGTTTTTGAGTCTTATGAGTTGTGTATTGCAATACTCATATTTGACTCGATAAACTATTCGAATTCAACTCGGAATTCAACTCAATTAATTCCGAGTCTAATTCGAATATTTTACAAATCGAACTTGAATAGCTCGCAAATAATTTGACTTGTTTAAACTCATACTGGCTCCTACATTTTGTAAGCCAGCACTCCAAAGAAACATAGCAGCAATTAGCTACACAAGGAGAAATAATATGTCACTATCACTAAATAAAAATTGCTCAACCATTTTCCAAATTTTACATGAAAAATTACTGGAAAGCATTTTGGTAAGAACTAATAACGTGTGATATGATCACGATAGAAACAGCATTTCAGCATAGCAAATCACTCAACTGCTTCAGATTTTTATTAAATGTCCAAATCTGGCCAACCCCAAAAAAGATTGTAAACATTATAAGACCTTACAAGCAAGGCAACAGAAAATAAAAACCCAATGTTATACAACCCTTGATCAAAATATTGGTTCACAGGCCACATTTTTCTAGATTTTCCTGGAAATGAGAACTTTTCTGAAGGATGCCAACATCTGTCAACATGTATGCACTAATCATCACCTTGATCTGCAATAGAAATCAAAACTTATACTTTGATAAAAAAACAACCCATTTACACTATGAAAATACACGTGTATGTTTAGCACACTTTGGGCAAAGATCATAAACTATATGTAAACGAAACTTGCATGTTTACCACTTCTACTTTGGCAAATGTTATAAAATATAAATGAATACTAGAAGTCAGGCAAAAGTATCAGCTAGATGTAATATTATGTTATAACCTAAACTAAAATTACCTGAATTAAGAAAAAGGAAATATAAGAAACAAGGGATCAGTTAGAGAAACAGAATGACTAACACACGAAACACAAGGATCAGAAAGAGAAGATAAAAGATCTTCCATACAATCAAATTAAGGTTCATTAACAGATCTTCAATATAATCTAATAAGAATTCATTAACCATTGTGAGAAGTGAGAAAACCTTATCTGAATCTCATCTTGTCTTTTGCTTATTTCGAGACACAGCAAGAGATTTCTTACACTTTATGCTCACATAACAGAGTATTAAATCATACACATCCCTCAAAACTTACTACAATTAGGCAAAAACCTTTCAAAAACTTTTACATACACAACTATTAAATCATTCCAATATCAGATCTAAGAGTTCAACTTTAGTAAGAAAGACCCACAAAATTAATTACAATTTTAGGTAATCTTACACCTATTATGGTCACTTGCCTCTTACAATTCCAACCCTCTGGGGAATGCAATATTCATAAATAAAACATTGATCATTCACCTATATATATTTGATCAAGAACCTTCAAAAGCAACACAAAAACAGTTGCAAAGAAAATCCCCAAAATTTTGACAGCAAAAAGACGCCTATATATCCATGAAAAAACTGTTGGAAGCATTTTAACAGTTTCACAGTGAATGTTCAAAGAAGTCAATGTATTCTGTCATCAATATCTTTCAATCCAAAGAATACTTAAGGGTAGGATCATCCAAGCATTAAGTTCAACAAATGAATATTTATTTTGAAGTGCAAATATCCTCCCTCAATCATAAAAATAAAATGAACATCAAGTTTGAAGATGGTGCAAATATTAAAGAGGGACATAATACATTATTTTTATTGTTAATTTTCCAAAGTTATATCCATAAAAAATAATGAGAAAGTTTGCCTTAAAGGGGGAATAACGAAAATTAGTGAGAATTAAAAGAACAAAGAAAAAGTATTATCTGTTACCTTATGAATATATTATATTTGGGCAAGCAAAAGTGATAGAACATCACTAAGCTTTCAGAATTCAGATCGAAGGAGAATAGATTTATTTTACATTTAGAGAAGTTGTGGACATAAACACTGTTTTCTCTTTGATAAGCACGAAAAACATAATTTAATGGTTCTAAAAAATTTGAAAAATTGTTCATGATTACTAGCAAAATCATAGAATTTGAGTCCCAAGCTAAAACTGAAAATGGAACTCAAACGATAATTTTATTTTTATTTTTTTCTTTTATTGTCAAATAACTTGTTATATGGGAAGCTCAATAATTGAAAAAGCAGTATCAAGTTCATAGGCTAAGAGGGCAGGGTCAAAAATAAACTATTTACAGTATTTGTTAATTAGTAATAATAGGAAGAGTATATCTCATTTGATAAAGATACAGTCATAAAAGAAAGCAAAAAAACATACATAGAGCAGGAGAATAGATGGCATACAAAAGAGCAAAAGGGTAGAAAGTAAAATCTTAATGTGCAGGTTATTCTTTTGCTTTCAGTTTTTAATTGAATAATGTTTTTAAGATGGGTAGTAAAATGGGTCAACAAAAGATAGGTTACGTGTGAAGTAACAGAAGAGCATGAATAAGCAATTGTGGAGAAATCATAAGATTCATCACAACTTATTGTTCTTCCTACAAATAAAAACTAAAGTAATATTATCACTAGATAATCATGCAGTAGTCCAGTATAAAAAAGTTACATATAGTCCTAGGTACAGCATCATAAATGAATAGACCATGAAGATTAAAGCATGAATCTTATCTATAAGGAAACACTAAAAGCCCGGACAATGTTGACTGCAAAAGTGCAAATCAAATCTATGGGATGCATGAGGATCCAAGCAAAAGTAGGAATCATTAGAATTTGATTGAATTTACTTATACTTATTTCATTTTGTTTTATTTTTACTTAGAGGATTTCACTAAATCCTAATTATTTTATATCATTCCAATCACAATCATCCTATTACAGCCCTTAATTAAAAAAAAATCTGTGTTTCTACAAATTTTTTATTTTATTTATTATTATTAATTTTTTGGTTTAGACAGGACAGTTGGCTAAGGCACAAGGCAAGGTAGTGGCAACTGGTGGCCCCAACAAAATTGGCAGAGATCTTGTGAATGATTGATCACTTGAACCAGGTGCCTTGCAGCAATGGCAACCTGCAGATGCCCAAATGAAGAATCTTGAAGGTGACCATAAACAAACTGAGATTCCAGAAGATGTTGAAGTTGAAGAAATTGAGAATGTGAACCCCATGCACTAGGTGGATTAGCAACGTGGTTACTACAAACTCTTGATTTGAATGGAAAAGTCAAAGTTGAATTAGTTAACTTTGAGGTAGAGAGGCATGCGGAGGAGCTTCTGAATTGCAAATCTATTTTAAAGACATACTTTGAGTGGGAAACAACAGTACGAGCAAATTTCAAACATCTTTAGGGAACCATTAGCTTAAATATCAGCATTAAAATTGATTCAATAGATAGTGCTTGAGAAGAATTAACATCTAAAGATGTTGGAGACTTTCATAACAGTGATAACAAAAAAGGAATTTAACCGTTCTAGCACTTTAAAAGCTGCAGGAAGCAGCTGTAACAACTCCATCATTCGTTGTTCCAATGCAATGCACAACAACAAGCATTCTATTCATTCAGTTTCCAAGCCTCAACAAAAGCAAGTAAGCCTAAGGGGCTAAATCATGACAATTATTTTGATGAGAAAGAGGAAGTGTGCGGCTTATTTTGGTCCAAATTGACACAGGAAGAGTTTAGGCTAATCAGACCTCAACAATTAGGACTAGAATAGAGTGATTATGGGTAGAAGAATAGAAAATAATTATGTTTAAAGAAAACCTTAAGGAAAAAAAAAAAAGTTCTGACTACTGTTGTCTTATTTGTACTAGTTAGGACAAATCTTAGTTCTTTTTAGCTGCCCTAATTATAAAGTCAGGAATGCCCTAGAGTTCAGGTGATGGCAAGGAGCATAAGCAACAGAAAATATACATATATATGATAAAAAATTATATAAACATTATGAAATATTTCCAATGAGAGATAGAGCTAAGCAACTAAAGAACAATTGGAATGAATAGAATCAAATGAGGAATAAAAATAAATAAGAAAAGGAAAGGATAAAAGGTTACCGAAGTAGCGGCGCTCGTTGGCGGCCTTGGCTTTCTCGAGCATCTTATCGAGGTCTTGTTGGAGCTGAGCATCCCATTTCACCAATTGATTCACAAACACCGATCCTAATCCCATTCCAATCACATGCTCCCAAGGATCTGCATATCAATTCATATAATCCATTAATCGAAATCAAAACAACATAAAAAAATTCATATGGAAAACTGAAATCAATTTTCAATAACATACGGCGCATGTAGGGGAGTTTCCGGAGGGCATTAGAGTACATCTGAGTGCCCAATCCTAACAAAGCTCCGATCACTGTCGCACTCAACGCCATTTCTAATCCAACTCCCGCAATTACCTACCGATGACGACAACTTGCAGCTTTAAGTATCACTCTTTTCCTCTTCAACTTTCAATGTTAAAAGGCCGAAGGTATAATTTAGAGAAGTATGACTAGTACGATTAGGCTCTAAACATCAAACTCAGAATAATTAGGTCTCTAAAATTGGGGATTTTGACATATAGACGCCAATATTTAACAAATTTTCCTTTTTGTCCATAAATGCTTTGCATCATTTATGTTTTTTAAAATAATGCTTTTTAGAAACGGTTCGTATCTGCGCGTCCACCATTTCTTTCTTTCTTTTATTATTATTATTTTATTTGCTCTACGTACAGGAAAATGGATATTCATGCATAACATAAAAAACGTAAATGTTAATTAAAAAGATGCGTGTGGTGTACTTTTTTTCTAAAGTTACTCTCTGTTTATTACCAGTACTAAGCCTAGTCGAGTCGAGTTATGAGCTCTGTCCACCAATCAGAGCACATGTGTCCTGACTATGCTACCTTCTCATTTAATCAATACGGTGTCGTTTTAGATTTTTTAAATTTTAAAAAAATAAATAGCAAAACGACATTATTTTAATGTATCGAATTAAAAAAAAATATGTCGTTTCATAAAAGTATGTATATTTACCATAATCTATGCAATAATTGCCATTAATGAAATCTCCAAAACCTCCCAAATACTCTATTGCTCGATTTCTTTCCCTTTTTCAAATTCTTCATGTATTCCAAGTGATTTGTTGATTCCAATGGAAGAATCATAGTTTGTGATGCTCGACTCGGATCATAGTTCATGAGGTTGGAAGGAAAATGCGAACAATACAAGTTGTAATGAATGGTACATGAAGTTAGGGTTTAGGGATTTTGTGAGTTTGAAATCAGAATTGAAAAGTTGCTTGATCTCATGGAAGGTTCATGATGGCTTCAGATTCATAAATTATAATGCTCGCCCCTGTACCATTGCTTCCAAAATCAAAAATTTCCAAATACAAAAATGTTCTATACAAGCAACATATGCAAAAAGACAACAAGATGTTACAAAGCATATATATATTAGTAGCATGCTTAGCCTTGTACTGTTTATCCATGTACTAAATATATGCAATTCAAAAAAAGTTGCAAAACTTCTCACATTCAAATAATCAATTGGCATGTGAATTCTAAGCAGTTAAAGCTAATATGTTGTCACTAAACTTTCCCTTCTACAAATGCCCTATTCTCTTTTTTTTTTTTTTTGTCCTTTTCTTATTGAAGTTTGTTGTTTGTAAAACATGGTTACCCTTGCCATTTCAAACTTGGAGATTTATATTTCAAATTTATTGGTATAGAGATTTACCCTCTTTTCACTAGATATTGGAAATGTCTTTGTAATAATATCCACATGTATACTGATTAGAGAAGCATCAGCCCTTTCACTTGGCTGTGATGGTTGTCATAAAATATGCATGAACTCAAATCCTCAAATTTCTAAAAAATGCGAATGGAAATCACTAATAAGTCTTCATACATTGGTAATCAGCACACTACATAGCTAAACATTTGAGTACAAATGAAAATCAATACATCTCACCCATGAAATCAATGTCCTTAGACTAGACATACAAGATTAAAAACAATTTATGAAAAACAGAAAAAATCATATACACATCATTGACCAATTTTATTGTTGACTCACATTCCAAGTGTTCTTCCTAATCTTTTTCATCATAATGCAACCCAAAGCTATATTATATTCTTCTTAATAGTCAGTTTTAGGTTTCTAACATACATCACATACATAGCATAACAAAATTTTAAAATTTTTTGAAACCATAGAACCATTAGATCATTCTATGTATATTAAAATCAGATTCTACTAATTATTGAATGAAAATGATTACCTATTGATTCAATTCTTGATCTTCAATATTGTGAGATTTTCCTTCTTGTTGGATTGTCACAAACCACAACAATCCAAAAGTTAGATTGCCTCTAACAGTAATCTATGCAAATGTGCAAAGGAAAGAACCACAATAGAGATAGGAATAACTTTTATTTCTCTAAGGTGGCACTCTAGTTTTTAAGCCTTTAAGAAGTTATTTGTATGTCCTCTAATCATAATTAGAGTTGGACACATAAAACCCTAAGTTTGGCTTCTTATTCAGAGTGAAATTTTGCTCGTTGCGTGTGCGTTGCACCTGTCGCACACACAACATGCTGAGGTGGTAGAGTGCTAGCAACATTTTATCGCTTATGCACTGCCTTTTGTAGCTTGCATATAGTAGAGACTTTCTTTGTTGATTGTACGCTACCATTGTCGCTTGCATGTGATAGAAACTTTCTATATTGATTGCACTTCCGTTGTGGCTTGCACACAGTAGAGACTTTCTCAGTCGCTTATGCAACCTTGGCTTATGCCTATCATATGCACACTCTAAGCATGGCACATGCGACATGCCATGACATATCCGCGAATGCAAAATTCTTTCTCATATATATCTCTCTCATGTTTTTGGATCACTTTCAAAAGTCATTTGACATTTCCTTCATTTCTTCTATGTGTGTGACCTATTAGATTCCCAATTATATTGGTAACTGAAATTATTATGATTTCATTCAGATCATGAGTGTTATCTAGCAACATATCATGACTCACAATTGATTGGAAAGTCAATGGTATAACTATAAACCCTTCTATAGACAATTACCATTGTCCTTTCACCATACTATACATCACTTGGTTTGGAATATGGACTACGTGTCAATTTCCATTAGATTGGCTGCATCACATCTAGTTTAGGTGTTATTAGTTATTGTCTATGAGACTCATTACTCTATCAGATATGTCCTTGAAGACCATCTTCAAAACATTTCCACCTTGGCTAAGGATTTCCAAGTAATAATCTCCACAAGAGGTCATAGGTATACTCTCCACAAGAGGTCATAGGTATACTCTCCACAAGAGGTTATAGATATACTCTCATTCTATCATAAATGGTGAATCCTCTATTGGCTGCTCAACTACCATTGAATACCTCATGTTATACGTAATCACTACTTTATGTCAATCTCATGTAAGGTAACAAGAAATGGAGTCAAAGTACGGGATTCAATATCTAAGATAACTTTGAGCACCTCAAGTCTAAGGACACTTACACAATTGCTATGATGAAACTATCACTAACATTGAATAAAAAATCCATGTGATTGTCTCATGGCAAGTCATCCAATATACTTGACTAGTCTTAGTAAACATCCATATGTTAACTCTAAATATCTCATTCCTACATCTTATGGCATTAGCTGCTTGACCCAGTCAAAAAGTATAACATGTGCTAGTCTATCTAGATTAATAATATCTCGTCTAGTTAATCCTATTATTAGGGATCATTTAGATTTAAACACAATTACACATGATAAGAATCTCATTTTCATGATCTCAATATGATTTCCTTCATGTTGTGTTTCATATCAAATACTTCATTAATCAATTTAAGATATATATCAATTCATGCATGAATAAACATCAAGTAATGAAAATTGTCTTTTATTATTAACAAATGTGCACCCTAAGTGCCTAAGTGTTGGGTTTTAGCATGTATCTCATACATCATGCACAACAGAAGAAATAAAAATTATAAAACTCGAACCCATTGAATCGCCTTATGCAATGAAAACTAATTAACCCATATATGGTTTGAAGATGATTACCTTTTGTTCTTCAGATTGTTCCTTCAATTTCTTCTTGTCGGGTTGTTACAAACCACAACAATCCAAGCGTAGGACTGCCTCTAATAGTAATTCACGCAAAGATAGAAGAAGGAAACCCCAAGGGAGATGGCTTGATTGAACACCATGTGCTAGCATGATGCACAATCTTGTAGAGAGAACATGATGATGAATTAACTCTTTAATTCTCAAGTTGGCAACCCCTCTCTAAATGTTATAAACATTAGAGTTGGTATTTATATGTGTTTCATAAACACATAAGGGTTTAGAGTCCAAGTCTAACCCAAAAAGCCATTTAAAATTCAGAATCCACCAAAATAGGCTTAGTTCGGATGCTGTCAGCACGACACTATATAGGTTGTCCAACAGGTCATGGCATGCACACAGCTACTGTGCACGAGTTGTGCAAGCTGTATGGCTTGTGCACAGTGCAACCTGTCAGCACGCTAGCTGGCATGTTATTGATCTCCTGCTGGCCTGTATGGGCCCATGCCTGCCAATGACTTCACACCCATGAAACCTTTCCATGATCACGACACCATCTGGCCCCAATTTCCCTCTCATACTTTTGGATCATATCCAAACCCATTTTACTCATTCTTCGCACCTTTAATATGTGTGACCATTAGGTTTTTGGTTATATTTGCCACCCAGATCAACACTTGATTTCAAGTAATCATGAGCAATATCTAGCAACACATCATAACCCTTAATTGACCGAAAAGTCAATGGTTTGAGTTTGAACCTTTCCATATACAATTATTTGTGAAATTCATCATTTCACCCTCACTATACCCCACGTGGTTCAGAGCATGGACTAAGTGTCAGCTCTCACTAGACTGACTATATCACATCGAGTCCAAGTGATATTAGTTCTTGTCATTGAGGCTCATTACTCTATAAGATATGTCTTTATAGACCATCTTTAAGATATGTCTACTTTGGCCAAAGTTTCTCGAGTAATGATCTCGACAAAAGGTAGTAGGTATACTTTCATTCTATTGGAGGCAGTGAATCCTCTATTGGCTACTCAATTACCTCCGAATACCTCAAGCTATACCAAATCACCACCCTATAAGCGACCTCTCCTAAGGCAACAAAGAATGGAGTTAGTACAAAATCAGTATCCAAGATAACCTTGAGCACCTCAAGTCTAAGGATACTTGCACCATTGATGTGATGAGACTATCATTGACATTTGAATAGATAATCCATATGATTGTCTCATAACAGGTCATCCAATGTACTTAGCTACTCTTAGCAAGCATGCACATGTTAACTCTAAACATCTCATGTCTAGAGTTCATTAGATCAACTACTTAATCTAATCAAGGAGTATAACATATCCTAGTCTATTCTTGTTAATCCTATGATTAGGGATTAGATTTGAACACAATTGCACATGATAGGGATCTTACAACCATGATTTCCATCATGTTGTGTTTTATATCATGAACTTTCATTAATCAATGTAAGATCTACATCAATTCATATGCTAATGAATACTAATATAATGAAAGAATGTCATTATAAATATGTACACTAAGTGCCTAAGGCGGCATATATCTAACAATCTCCCACTTGCACTAAAGCCAACCTCCAATGTACATTACATCATAGACGAGGATATGACCATCATATTCCTTTTGGAGTTTTTGGTCTAGTGACTTGATTAGTTATATTCTGATCATTCAGAACTCTTTCTATCATTACATCACGTCTACCTTTGATTTCTCTAAATAATTGGCAACGTTTAGTACATGTTTGGATCTTCGATGAGACTATGATTCCTTTTGCTCATACAGTGGCTCTATTGTTATTCCAATCATATTGGATTATCAATGCTAGGAATCACTTCTAACTTTGTGATGATTTTATCCAAACCACTTCCTTAGCTACCTGAGAAGCTGCAATGTACTTTTCAGTTATGGAATCCGCAGTCATTACCTATTTGGAACTCTTCCAATTCATTGCACAACCATTCAATATGAATATATAGGCCAATTAAGATTTTGTGTTATCCTTGTCAAATTGGATACTGGCATCCAAAAACTTGCTTACCTTAAGCTTACTATCTCTAGAAATCAAGAATTCATCCTTAGTCCTTCTCAAGTACTTAAGGATCTTCTTAATACCTAATGATCCTCATCGGGGTTCAATTAGTATCTACTCATGATACTTAGGGCATAAGATACATTATGCCAAGCACATATCATAAAACATAATGGATCCAATAGCTAAAGCTTATGAAGCCTAATTTGCACCGGTCTATTTTTCTTATGTCTTTAGACATAAAGACTTAGAGAGGGTAATCCTATTAATCATAGGAATAAATTCTCTCATGGACTGTTCCATGCTAACCTCTTTAACATCTTAGCTATATAGACTAAGAAAGACTAAGTAACCTCTTTGATCTATCTCTATAGATCTTAATCCCTTACTGTTAGGTTACTTTTAAAATATTTCTTTGAGAAATACTTTACGAGTAACAAATAGACTAACTTGGATTTGAAACGTCATTTCCTAAGTGTTATTTCTTCACATTCTACACTAGAAACACGACAGCACTCCCACTAACCTTATTGTAAACACAAGGTTCATCCAATGTTTATGAGAAAACAAACTCTTTGATTACCATATCAATTTGGATGTTCTAAACTCTTTGATTACCTCATCAATTTGGATGTTCTAACTCCTAGACATACTTGGATCAATCTATAAATTGGATTTTTGCAATTCGCATCATATTTTGCCATCATTGGATTTGAATCCCTCAAGTTATGTCATGTACACATCATAGGTCAGATTTCCTTAACGGAAAGCTACCTTCATATCCATTTGTCAAATCTCATCATAATGAGTAGTAATGGTTAGGAGTAACATAATGGATTTTAGCATAGCATATAAAGTAAAAGGTCTTGTCAAAGTTAAACTTTGTCTTTGACAATATCCTCAACTATCAATGCTAGCTTTATATGTAATTATGTTACCTTCCATATTGGTTTTCATCTTGAAAACCCACTTACACCCAATGGGCTTTATCCCTTTAAGTGGGTCAACCAAAGTCCATACTTGGTTTATAGACATGGAATTTGTACTCGACTTATAGCTTATAGCCATTGGTCATCTTCTGAACTTTTTAGAACTTCTTCATAAATAGAAGGCTCATAATTCTTATAAGCAATACGACTTTTTGTTCACTTATAAGAGATCTATATCTATTGGGAACAACTCGTATCCTACTTTATTTATGAAGTCATTGTGTTTCATAATGTTTAACTGTTACTTCATCTATATGAATAACAAATTTGGAATTTGTTAACTGATACGTGTCTGCTTGAGCATCTTGAACTTCATTAAGTTTAATCTTGCTCCCACTATCCTCTTGTAGACGAAACTCTTTCTTTTGTAAGATAGCATACTTTGAAACAAACATCTTTTGCTTCAAAGAATGGTAAAACTGATATCCAAACAACTCTTATTGGATATCCCACACACAAAGATTAAGTTAGATTTAGCTTTTAGCTAATCTCATATTATCTGTTTTTCTTAAACAAGACAATCCTAACCTTTCATCTATGAAAGAATATGTTTTATGTTATTTTATATCTTATATGGAATAACATCAACTGACTAAAAGGATACTATGTTTAGTATATAAACATAGTCTCATGTTGATGACCATAAAAGGAACTCAAGGAATTCTACAAAGCTTATCATAGACCTCACCATATCTAACAAGGTTTGGTTTCTCCTTTTAGCCATACTATTGTGTTTTAGCATATAAAGTGGAGTTCATTGAGATAAAATCTCATTATCTCTCAGATGACCTTGAAACTTTTTAGCTTAAGTATTTTGTCACTTTGATAAAATCAAAGTGTCGTTATACTTTTGCCAAAATATTTCTCTACTTCATTTTTGAATTTTTTGAAAGTTTCAAAGGTTTCAAATTTGTATCCCACCATATACAATTACCTAAATTATGAGTGATAGACAAAACCATATATGGCATGCATAGACATTGGTCCATATACATCTATATGTACAAGGTCCATAATCCCTTTTGCATATTCATCCTTTTCTACTAAAAGGTGATATTGCCATAGTGCCTAATAAATGAGATTAACATGTGTCATAGATGGTTTTGTCTTTATACTTTTGAGATTAACATGTCAATGCATGCCATAGATGGTTTTGTCTTTATACTTTTACCAAAATATTTCTCTACTTCATTTTTGAATTTCTTAAAATTTCAAAGGCTTCGAATTTGTATCTCACCAGATAGAATTACCTAAATTATGAGTGATCATAAATAAGGAAATGAAGTAGACAAAACCATCTATGGCATGCATGGACATTGGTCCACATACATCTATATGTACAAGGTCTATGATTCTTTTTGCATTTTCATCCTTTTCCACTAAAAGATGATATTGCCATGGTGCCTAATAAATGAGATTAACATATGTCATATGATTCATAATCAAATGACTCTAAGTTACCATACTTATACAACTTAGTCATGGCAAAGTTGACAATGCCATAAAATTGATAGTTTTAGGTCATCAACCTTTTATTTTAATATTAAGGATAGAATTAGACTTTCTAAGAATATATATAATGCTTTAGTTCCATAAAAATATCATTCGACCATATAGAACAACAATTGTTCTTAATAGTTAAATGCAAATTTTGTTCAACTATTAAACAAAATAATATTCTTTATTTATAAACTAAAACAAAACTACAACTGTCTAATCCTTAAATCAATTTGCTAGAATGTCAAAACGTAAGCCCCTATAGCTAATGTATTAACGTTTGCTTTATAGCTAATTTGCACAGTTTTGACTCTCCCTTCTTAAGCTATCTATTGTTCCTTAAGTCTTTGCATATCATGTATATGTAAGACCTACAGTATTTAATAACCATGTATTCTTACAAGAAACAATATTAACCTTAATAATAAATTTACTTAAAGTAGAAGGTGCATCCATATATTTTATCCTTTTGCTTCTTTAAAACTACAATCAAGCTTTTTTATTCCATTTCCATATTTCAACTCTTGCCATAATGGAAACAAGTCTCTTTTAGGCCGTCTCCTTGCCTTTTTCCTTTTATTTATAATGCATGTTGCATTTTATATCTCCCTTCCATCATCTTAGAGTGGTAAATTAGTTTAGATATTCATATTGCTGAGTGTGAGCTTGCTTATTGACCATCTCCTTAAGATGATACATAATGGAGTATATCCATTTCCATGCTACTTTTAAAGTTCATATGACATAGATCCAATCTATTATCGAATTACTTCTTATATGCTTATTATTCATAACATAAGCATCTCTAGCAGTAAGGAAAGGAATATGGCTCTTCCTAGAAATTGGCAGCCCTTTCGAATTTGAGAACCATTCTCAACTTTAAGCCAATCAAGGATGTTCAGGTTAGTCAAGTTGTTATACTTGTCATTATGCTTTGATTCACATTAAACAATATGATTCTAACAGCCTAGATGTAAAGAATGAGATTGTAGATTTATGTATGAATGCATAATATTTGGTCTTTAATAAAATGCATTATGACTCTCACTATTTTATTGCGAACTCATAGCTCTTACTATGAATTTGAGAGAACACATTTAGAAGTTCTCCTAGTGGGTCGATATCTAATATCTCTAAGAATGACCTTGGGTTTGCCTAATAAGCCACCTTAGGTCAATTGGTAGATATCTATATACCAATTGCATATATTTATATATATGCAACTATCGAATCTAGTGCTATCAACTAATTGATGTGTGCATACTCATTGGGCTATCAACTCTTGATATGTGTACATCACATGTACACTTACCTAACTTCATCTTTACCCATATTAACCTTGGGTTTGCCTATCAAGCTAATGTATCAAGTTAAAGCCTGGCCATTAATCATGAAATCTTATTTCCATTGTTTGAACATATTCTAGTAGAGCGGGCTTGGGTTTGCCCAACAACCCAAACTCTAAAAGAACTCTGGTTCTCATCGTGTTAATGGAAGACGTTAGCTTTGATGTTGTTTAATGAGGGATTTTGTTAATTTTAGTCTCATCTTATACTTAGCATGCATTTATATATCATTCATTACAAAGACATATAAAGATAGTTACACAAACTATATGGTATGATTATGGACAATCTATTGTCCATCCTTCGAGCTATGAAAGAATTGACTAGGTCTTACATAGGTAGATGCATGAATTACAACCCAAAAATAGAAGTCATATTCCTATTTCTAAGTCTTCTTGCTTATGACACTGTCTCCTTGCTTCTTGCTCCTTTACATCTCAAATCTATCATAATCTTATGTAATATAATTACATATTTCAAAATAGAAAACCTCAATTCACATTTGAGGAGAGTGAGATGAGAAAAAAAATAAGTGAGAAAAAAAGGGAAGCAGAGACATGCAGACCCTATTTACCAAAAAACAAAAATTAACCTTGCATGCTCAATCACATTAGCTAAAGTCCATAATAATCCATCATACCATTCATACATCCCTAGCATGCATTCTCTAATGCACAAAGAAAAGGCAAACTAGAAATGGCATTTTGGATTCCAATTTGAAAAACTGGTTTTCAACATTTCAACCAAATTTGGATTTTCAGCCTTAATTAGAAATTCAATGTAATTTTATAATTCAATCCTATTAAATGATTACATTACCAATTAGAAACTCTTTCTAAAAGGAAAATATGCCAATTAGGTAGTTAATTTGATCATATCAAATATTCACCTAAAGTTGCCTACTTAGTTGATTAGGCTACTTCCCAATTTGTATGTAATTTCTATATTAGTTTTCTTTCAATAATTATATCAAAATTAAAATCCAATATTTCCAGAAGTTGATTCATAATCAACTCACCTCAAAACAAGTTTGATCCCAAAAGAATCAAACAATTCAATCATAACATGCATACCATCATCTACTCACACTAGAACTGAAAATACTCAACTTAGATTGATTCAAAATCAAATCCGAAAAATTTCCAACTACAATATTAATAAGAGTTAATATTCAAACACTTAAATAAAAATGATATGAGTCCTCACATTTTGCATGTTAGAAATGAATATGAAATTCCTTCCATCCTCTAAGTTCAATTATCCTTTAATAAATGCTAGAACCACATCCAGTTTTGTGAGTTCTCTTTATCCATAATTGCAAATGCAATTAGATGGATGAAATTGTTAGCATCATTACCAATTGTACTTAACACCATTACCTTGACAATTTCTCATAAATTTGTACCATAAAAACCAATTATTTCTCTATTGCCTATCATTCAACCCTTTTTACATGGGCCATAACATAAATGTAACAAACCATGCTCAACTGTCCAATTACAACTTGTAATTGGTCAAATCATACAACCTAAAATGGTTAGCCTTGGTTATTACTAGTAATTAGTGCATAGGCTTATAAACTCCTTCCTTTCTCATTTCTTTCCAATGTTAGATTGAGAAGCTAGCATGTCTTTAAGATTGCATTCACACATTCAGCCTACAATCTTCCATGTTTTGTCAATGCGATCATTATTGAGGTTTGCCCACTATGACTCAAGGTTACAAGCAAAGTCGCTCTGATATCAAATTGTAATGGTCATGTCCAACTATTATGTGACCAAGGTTATTAAACTTGGCCCAATCAACAACTCAAAAAAGGTAACAGGTTTAGGGTTAAAAGTTCAACCAGAGTTAAACCATAATTGAATCCATCTAAGTAATTTTTTTTAAAAATATAGTATTTAATAATATCCAATACATAATAAAATATAAAAATGATTTATATAAAATTTATTTCATATATAATTATATGTTTAAAAGAATAATATTCATAAATTAAATTAATATGTTACTACATTCAAAATAAATTAGTATAAAAAGTTGAGAATTTAAGTATAAAATGAATTATGATAATTCCCCACACCTAATTGGAACCTATCAATAAATAAGTTGTCAACTCTCATTATGAACTTTTCTTTCTTTTAATCAAATTTATTTTTTATCTTCCAATGCAAAAACGTTTTTTAAAATGAAATATATAGTGTCTACTTGTTTCCATACGCCTCCACTTTCTCTTTAATTAATTATTTAAATTATACTAAAAAATCTTAAAGCAAATTATTGGCCTTCACTCATTATACCTTCCCTTTTTTTCTCTCCAACCCCTCATTTTCTTTTCTCTCTCCTTCATCCCCTCTCTTATGAACCCACCACCAATAGTACTGCTATCACTACCTTCAATATGTCATGCATTTTCACATTACTCATAAGACTGTAATTGCTATTTACCTAGAGTATTGTTCCTCTCCTTGCTTTTGCATTACGATTTCTATTTTGATGACTCGCCTCCCCTCTCTTCTAAGCTCTGGCTTTTGTGTTCCTATGGTGGCCATATCGTCCCTCATTTATGTTGGCAGCGACACCACTATTTCCTCTATTTGTTTCCATCCTTATGGCTATGTTTGTTTCATAACCAACCTATAAAAATATTCGACTCCTATAGGGTCGACATATTCATAGTTAATCTAGACGGATTGTCAGTTTTTTTGTCAAGTTATTTAGCTCAAACTTGCACAACTTTTTGACTAGTTTCTAGTTAAATCGGTTGAACCAGTTTGGTCAGTCTAGGTTTGATAATACTGCTAGTAATAACTTGCAATTTACCAAACCATGCAACTTAAAATGGTTACCTTGATTATTACTAAAAATTAGTGTATAGGCTTACAAACCCCTCTTCCTTTCTCATTTCCTTCCAATGTTGGATTTGGAAGCTAACACCTCTCCAAGATTGAGTTCATAGTTCGGCCAAAAATCTCTTTCATATTTTGCTGATATAAGATTTGTCTAGGAATATTACACATGTCCTCTTAAATTCTCTACTAATCCTTAGCCAACCTTTCCTAGTATAATTCAATCTCAATTTTGTCGTCTAAGTTACTCTCCTCAAGTTAAGCATCATAGTATGCAGGGGCCTTACCTTTTTATAATTGTCATCTAGTTCTTGCATTATCATCTTCCTTGCTATTTTACACTTTGCTTCACCATCTCCTGTTCAATTTTTTTTTTAATTTCTTTAACTTTGATGTCAAAATTCCTATATAACTTCTTATTGAAATACTAAGCTATATAGTTAATTGTCACCAATTTATTCTTGAAGGTTCTCACTCATTTGTGCTTATATTTAAATGTTTTCAGTATCAAGCCATCTTTACTCCAAATATGTGACTTATAACAACTCAGTATCTGAACTATAATTTGTAACAAAAAAACTCCTTTTACTTTGATTTTTTTACACAAAACCCCCTTTATCTATATCCATTAATTGAGCTAACAAATGATTGATATGGCATTTCCACCTAATATGTAATTTTACATATGGACTTTCCAGTTCATAAAAAAAAATTCAAGAAAAATGATGTGGCACAACACTCTCCCTCTTTTTTCCCATCTTTCAACATCAAAATCCTTTCTTTAACCTTCTCATCTCAAATTCCATGCCCATTTAGTTGCAAAAGAACACGAAAAAACACATAAAAGAAATTGAAATTCCTTTTATCGCTGGAGATAATGCTACTATTGTTGTACCCTTAGCAACTCCTTCTATTACCGGAGTTAATCTCCTCCACAATCAAGTATACTCAAAATAACAATTCTACATATTATCTCATTTCAAATCTCATATTACAAAACAAGAACAAAACTAGACAAAAAATTGAAAAGGAAATGAAAAATAATATAGGAAAAGAGGAGAAAATGTTTCCTTACATCTCCTTTATATATATAATTTTGCTCCTCACATCACATTCATCCAGTATTATAGAGGGTTATAGCTTAACAGGTTTTTGGTAAATGACTTATCTCAGGGTATATCTCTATTTCGAGCCCTTCATAAAAATGCATCCATCTCTTATAAATAAAACAAAAATATAGTTTTTTTTTTGCTTTGCCTAATTCTATATTTCTCGATGTCAATTCTGAGGAAAATGGTCTTTGTTCAAAACTGTAAAAAGAGAACTTAGAAGTGGAAATGTTAAATTTCTTTTTAGGATTTTGAGAAAGATTAAAAAATTGAAACTTGATTTTGAGCCGGAAAAAGCAGCAACAATTATAGACGAGGGAGGGATGAACTGCATTTTGATTTCTAATAGAACAGAGAATGTTGTTAGGTTGTAACATGTATCACATACAAGAACACAACGAAAATTTAAAATTTTTAAAACTCAACACCGAGATCACCTTATGCCGCAAAACTGATTAACCAACCTAGGGTTGAAGATGATTACCTCTTTAACTTGGTTCTTGAATCTTCGATTCCTTCTTGCCACGTTATTGCAAACTATAGCAATCCAACCTAGAATCACATCTAATAGTAATCCATACTAAGGTATGAAGAGCAAAACCACTTGGGAGATGGGTTGACAAAGATCCTTTATGCTAGCAAGGGAAAATTGTCTTTGAGAGAAGAAGGAATTATTTCTCAAATAATTCTAGGGAGGTAGCCTTGTTTTAGACCATTAAATCATCTATTTATATGCTCTCTAATCCAAATTAGAGATAGGGACTTAAAACCATAAATTTGACATCCTATTCAGAGTGAAAAAATGTAGAATCTCAACACATCACATGCATGGTAGGCTGAGGTAGCACTCTGCCACACACGTGGCTATAGAGACTTTCTCTGCTGCGTGTACGATGATTTCACCGCTTGCTTGGTAAGCAGTTTTCATGCCCCTAAATGCAAAATTCTTTTGCACACCTATCTCTCTCATGTTTTGGATCACATCTAAGACCCAATTTACATTTCCTTCATACCTACTATGTATGTGACCCATTATGCTACTCAAATCATCACATAATATTAAGTAGATCATAAGCGGTATCTAGCAACACATCATGACCTCCAATTGATAGGAAAGTTAGCGGTTGGACTACAAACCTTTCCATAGGCAATTATCCATGCAATTTGTCCTTTCACCGTCACTATAATCCACCCAGTTTAGAGCATGGTCTAAGTGTCAATTCCCACTTAATTGACTACGTCACATCTAGTCCAAGTGATGTTAGTTCTTGTCCTTGAGACTCATTACTTAATAAGATATATCTTTAAGACATGTCAACTTTGGCTAAAGTTTCCTGAGTAATGATCTCAACAAGAGGCCATGGGTATACTCTCCTTTTATCAGGAGCAGTGAATACTTTGCTGGCTACTCAACTACCTTTGAATACCTCAAGTTGTACCCAATCATAACCCTATGAGCGACCTCTCCTAAGCAACAAGGAATGGAGTCCAAGTACAAAATTTGTATCTAAGATAACCTTGAGCACCTCAAGTTTAAGGATACTTGCACTATTGCTCTGCTTAGGGATACTAGCACCATTGCTATTATTGACATTTGAATAGATAATCTATATGATTGTCTCATAGTAGGTTATCCAATGTACTTATCTACTCTTAGCAAGCATCATATGTTAACTCTAAACATCTCATGTCTATAGTTCATGAGATCAACTACTTGATCCAATCAAGGAGTATAACATGTGCTAGTCTATCTAGATTAACAATGTCCCATCTTGTTAATCTTATGACTATGGATCATTTAGATATGAACACAATTGCACATGATAGGAATCTCACAATCATGATCTCATCATGATTTTCCATCATGTTGTGTTTCATATCATCAACTTTCATTAATGAGTTTAAGATCTATATCAATTCGTATGCAAACAAATACCAATATAATGAAAGAATGGCATCATAAATGTGTACACTAAGTGCCTAAGGTGATTGCATTTAGGGCACATCTCTAACAATCTCCCACTTGCACTAAAGCCAATCACCAATGTGCATTATATCATAGGCGAGGATATGACCATTATATTCCTTTTGGGGTTTTGGTCTAGTGACTCGACC
Source organism: Balakata baccata (assembly GCA_949630135.1). Classification (NCBI taxonomy): domain Eukaryota; kingdom Viridiplantae; phylum Streptophyta; class Magnoliopsida; order Malpighiales; family Euphorbiaceae; genus Balakata; species Balakata baccata. Next base: position 30,005 of record CATIWF010046286.1, read on the forward strand.
AGTTTAATTATGATCAGTATGAACTCTTTCTATCATTACATCATGTCCACCATTGATCTCCCTAATCAATTGGTAATGTTGAGTATATGTTTGGATCTTTGATGAGTCTATGATTCCTTTGCTCATGTAATAGCTCCATTGCTATTCCAATCATATTGGATTAACAATAATAGGAATCACTTCTTATTCTTGTGATGAATTCCTTTATCCATACCGCATCCTTAGCTAGCTTGGAAGCTGTAATGTACTTTCAGATGTGGAATCCACAATCATCACTTGTTTGGAACTCTGCCAACTAATTGTACAATCATTTAATGTTTAGCTCGACTAGGATTTTTAATCATCCTTGTCATATAGGATGTTGGCATCCAAAATTGGCTTAGCTTAAGCTTACTATCTCCTTAAATCAAGATTACATCCTTAGTCTTTCTTAAGTACTTAAGGATCTTCTCGACAGCACCCAATAACCCTCTTTAGGGTCTAATTAGTATATGCTTATGACAATCAGAGCATAAGATACAATGGATCTAGTACATAGTATAACATATAATGGATCTAATAGCTAAAGCTTATGGGGACCAAGTCGTGCTAGCCCATTTTTCTTATGTTTTTGGATATAAAGACTTATAAAGAGTAATCCTAACAATCATAAGAATATATCCTCTCATGGACTGTTCCATGCTAACCTCTCTTGTATCTTAGCTATGTAGACTAAGAAAGACTAAGTAACATCTTAGATCTATCTCTATAGATCTTAATCCCCTTTTATTAGGTTACTTTTAAAATCTTTCCTTGAGAAATTCTTTGAGAATAAAAAATAAACTAACTTAGATTTGAGACATCGTTTCATAAGTAGTATGTTTTTCACATTCAACACTAGAAACACAATATCATTCTTTCTAACATTCTTGCAAACACAAAGTTCGTCCACATTTTATGAGAAAAACAAACTTTTTGATTGTCTCATTAAATTGGATGTTCTAACTCCCAGATGCTTGCATCAATCTATAATCGGGTTTTTGCAATTCACATCCCATTTTGCCATTATTGGATGTGAATCCCTTAGGTTGTGTCACATACACATCCTAGGTTAGATTTCCTTAATGGAAAGTTGCCTTTATATCTATTTTCCAAATCTCATCATAATGAGTAGCAATGGCTAGGAGTAATAAGATGGATTTGAGCATAGCGTATGGAGTAAAAGGTCTTGTCAAAGTCAACCTTTGTCTTTGATAATGTCTTTTAACTACTTTAGAGGAAACTATGCTACCTTCTATGTTGATCTTCATCTTGAAAACCTGTTTGCACCCAATAGGCTTTATCCCTTTAGGTGGGTCAATAAAAGTCTATACTTGGTTTTCAAACATGGACTCTGTATTCGACTTATGGCTTATAGCCATTAGTCATATTCTAAACTTTTTAGAACTTCTTCATAAGTAGTAGGCTTATCGTCCTTTATGAGCAATATGACCTTTTGTTCACTTATAAGAAATCTATATCTCTTAGGAATATCCTGTATCCTACTATACTTATGAAGTTCTTATGTTTTATAAGGCCTTATTGTTACTTCATCTATATGAATAACAGATTTAGGCTTTGTCAGTTGATTCGTGTCTGCTTAAGCATCATGAGTTTCATCAAGTTCAATCTTGCTCCTACTATCTTTTTGTAGAAGAAGCTCTTTCTCTTGAAAGATAGCATACTTTGAAATAAATACCTTTTGTTCCACATAGTGCTAAAACTGATATCCAAATGACTATTATTGGTTATGCCATATCCAAACATTAGGATAGATTTAGCTTTTAGCTATTCTAAGGATATTTGTTTCTCTTAAGTATGACAATCCTAAACTTTCATCTACAAAAGAATAGGTTTTATGGTATTTAATATCTTATATAGAGCACATCAACTGAATAATTAACGTATTATGTTTAGTACATAAACATAGTCTGATGTGCTTGATCACAAAAGGAACTTAAGGAGGCTTACAATGTAACACCTTATACTTATGGATATCACTTATACTTATATCATGTTGTTGTATATTGCATAAAATAAGACATAGTCCTGTTTATAATGAGGGATAAATTTTTTTTTTGGATCATATAATATTATCACTTTGCAACATTTGACAGCTAAGCATCATATATGTTAACAATTCAGACACTATGTTCAATTATTTTAGTTAGAAAGGTTGAAGCCAAATACACATTTACACATCATTGCATATTTAGTAATTTATACATATACAAATACACAACCCAAAATACAAATGTCATGTTCCTATATATATGTGCAATGCAAAGAGAGAGATTGGTGAGGCTCGACCGGTGACCTGTGATCCATGTCCTCTATATGGTATGCACCTCCAAATTGAGCTTATTACTCTTCTTTGCCTGAAAGATGATGCAATTTGATGAGTTGCAACTCAATGAGAATAATTATCAAAAGCTTTCTAAAGTACTAAGTCAATCACAATTACAAGTAGTAATTGTCATTTGTACACATTTTACATGTCATTCTATTTATCAATATCACATGAATGTAATAATATTAATTCATGTAAACATTTCATTTGCTTATGCTTATGTCATTTCTTTTTTGTTGTGACTAGGCTAAATAGAAATTGTCCCGGGTTTCCATGTGAACATTTGCATTTGCTAGCTAGCTTGATTATTTGTAACACTTGCACATTTTTTAGGCCATCAATTAAAAGTAATAATCGTCATTCCTACACATTTTACATGTCATTCTATTTATTAATATCATATCA
>CATIWF010046292.1:0-11760 GCA_949630135.1 Balakata baccata
GCATTTATGTGCTATTTTGGTTATGCTATCGTACCATGCTTGCAATTGCTATTGGTTATTCAGTCGTTGGCCCGAATCTAACCAATGTCCCTTATATGCAGAATTAGCGGAATAACTCTTGGCTGACTTGCTTGAACGCGACCTAAGTGAGTGCCACACGGTCCCAAGTGTGGGCCCGTGACACCTACCAGGCCAGCGGGCCTGCGCGGGCCCGTCAACCCTTCCAAGTGATTTTTTTCCACGATCTTATCACGAACCGACTCAAAATAATTTTCTCATGTTTTGGATCTCATCCTAAGCCATTTTGCTCATTCTTTACATCTCCAAAGCGTGTGACCCATTAGGTTCCCGATTATGTGAGGCACATAAATTATCAAATAATTTAAGCAAATCATGAGTGGTATCTAGCAACACATCATGATCCCCAATTGACCGGAAAGTCAGCGGTTTGACTACGAACCTTTCCATAGACAATAACATGTGCAACTCGTCCTTTCACCATTCTATACCCCACTTGGTTCAGAGCATGGACTATGTGTCAGCTCCCGCTAGACTGACTACGTCACACCTAGCCCAAGTGATTTTAGATCTTATCACTGAGACACATTACTCAATTAGACATGTCACTGAAGATCATCTCCATGACCGTTCCACTCTGGCCAGAGTTTCCTGAGTAACAATTCCAACAAGAGGCAGTGGGTATACTCTCCCTCTATTAGAAGCGGTGAATCCTCTGTTGGCTACCCAATTACCTTCAAATACCTCAAACTACATCCAATCACCACCCCATGAGCGACCTCTATGAGGCAACAAGGAATGGAGTCAAAGCACAGAATCAGTATCCAAGATATCCTTGAGTACCTCAAGTCTAAGGATACATGCAACATTGCTATGATGAGACTATCATTGACATTTGAATAGATAATCCATGTGATTGTCTCATAGCAGGTCATCTAATGTGCTTGACTACTTTTAGCAGGCATCCACATGTTAACTTTGAACATATCATGCTCATAGCTTATGAGATCAACTGCTTGATCCAATCAAGGAGTATTAAATGTGCTAGTCTATCTGGATCAACAATGTCCCATCTTGTTGATCCTATGACTAGGGATAATTTAGATAGTAACATAATTACACATGATAAAAATCTCATTATCATGATCCCATCATGATTTCCTTCATGTTATGTTTCATATCATGGACTTTCATTAATCAGTTTAAGATCTATATCAATTCATATGCAAATGAATATTAATATAATGAAATAATGCCTTTTTAGGCATTTAGAAACATATTTTGCTATGTCTTTCTTCATCCTTGGCCACTAATAATGAGGTCTCAAATTATGATACATCTTTGTCATCCCTGGGTGCATTATATATGGTGCATTATATGCCTTTTCCATTATTTCTTGGCATAGGTTTTCAATGTCTGGAATACATATATGTGACTTTAACATCAATGTATCATTCTATAAGTGGAAGTCTTTGCTTTTTCCTTGCTTTGCCATTTCAATTTTCTCATGTAATTGGGGATCTTTGTCTTATGCTTCTTTGATTCTGTCTATTAGTATAGGTCTAACCTGAAGAGTTGCAATTAGTGACCCAGTGTTATGCATACTCAATTCAACATTCATAGACCGTAGTTGAATCAAATATGGAAGAGAAGTTGCTTGCAAGTGAGCCATACTACTACTAGACTTCCTGTTGATGCATATGCCACAACAATTGCCTTTCCTGGATGATATTCAATTGTGCAGTCATAATCTTTTAATAGCTCTAACTATCACCTCTGTCTCATGTTTAATTTTTTCTGTGTCAGTAGATAACTCAAACTCTTATTGTTTGTGAAGATCTGGAATGTCTGGCCATACAAATGATGTCTCCAAATTTTCAATGCAAATACAACTACAACTAATTCTAAATCATGCACTGGATATGACATTTCATGTTGTCTCAATTGCCTGGATGCATAAGCTATCATCATATACTGTAAATCCTCCTATGTCTGTAGGAAAACTAACACTGGTGTAGAAGTTAGCCTGTGTTTTAGTTCTTCAAAATTTCTTTGACACTTTGAAGTCCATTTGAATGACACATTCTTTCTTAGCAATTTAGTCAAAGGGCTAGCAATCAGCGAAAATCCATGAAAAATCTGCAATAATACCCTGCTAAATCTAGAAAACTACGTACCTTTGCAACATTCTTAGGAGCTTCCAAATTTACTATGGCCTCTATTTTCTTTGGATATACCTCTATGCCTCTGCTTGATACCACATGTCCAAGGAATACTGCATGGTCTAACCAAAATTTACATTTACTCAGTTTAGCATATAATTGTTTCTCCCTCAAAGTTTACAGCACAATCCTCAAATGTTGTTCATGTTCCTCCCTATCCTTTGAATACACCATTATATCATCAATAAATATTATGACAAATTTATCCAAATATGGTTGAAACATGTTATTCATAAGTGCCATAAATGTAGTTGGAGCATTAGTCAACCCAAATGGCATGACAAAAAATTTATAGTGCCCTTAACTGGTTCGAAAAATAGTTTTTGGAACGTCTACCTCTGCTACCCCTAGTTGATAATAGCTTGACTTCAAGTCAATCTTGGAAAATACTTGGGCTCCCTGTAACTAGTCAAACAAATCATCTATTCTGGATAATGGGTATTTGTTCTTAACTGTCATTTTATTCAGCTGTTTGTAGTCAATGCACAATCTTATGGTACCGTCTTTCTTTTTAACAAAAAGCACTAGTACTCCCCAGGGTGAAACACTAGGTCTGCTATGCTCAACTCAACTGGAGCCATTCTGTAAGGTGGTATTGATATTGGTGCTGCCCCTAGTACTAAATCAATAGTGGACTCTATCTCTCTAGCAGGTGGTAATCCAAGTAGATCATCTGGAAATACATCTAGAAATTCATTCACTATTGGTATATTTTCAAGTGAACTGTTGGTGGTTTTGGTGTTAGTCACATGTGCTAAATATGCCTCACATCCATCCTTGATCATTCTAAATGCCTTTATGGTAGATAGTAAACAGGCAAGTACAAGTTTTCATTCACCCAGAAATTCAACTCTCAGCTGGTCTAGACACTCTAAAATTATTTCGTTAGTGAAACAATTCACTGTTGCATGATGTTTAGTTAGCCAGTCCATTCCCAGTATCACATCAAATTCATATAGTGGCAATAAGGTCAAATCAGCTTGCAATTTGGCTTGATCATTGCGTATCAAATAGTCATAACATATATTTTTCACAATTACTTTTGTTCGTAGTGTAGTACTCACATTTATATGAAATTCCAAAGGTTCATAATCTTGAGCCAGCTCGTATGCTATATTTAATGATGTAAATAAATGTATAGAACTAGAGTCGATCGGTGTATATGCCGATGTATCATAAATATAAATACTAGTAACAATTTTAAAAGCATCAACTGTCACTTGTTTAGTCGTGGTAAATACCTTACCAAGTGTCGGAGGCCTATAACTCTGACCCTTATATCTAGTTACTCATACACCAGTTGCATTAATCATATCTCTGCCTTTGCCTCTGTGTCTGCCATATGTCACACTGGTACTACTCATTCTAGGTGCTTCAATTGTTGTATTTGATATTCCTCTACCTCTGTTAGTTTTTGTTAATTAGGCTCTCTATGGACAGTCTCTATACATGTGATCTAATGACCCACATAAATAAGAAACTCTTGTGAGCATTCTGTAGCAAATTCTCCTATTGCCTTTTTAGATTATTGTTCAATAGCTTCTTTCATTTACCTTTCTGCCCTTATTGTTGTAGTTCTAAGTCTGGTATAGCAAGCTAGGTCAATGGCTATGCATCACTACTAGGAACTGTCTCTCATAAATCATAAATATTACCTTAGAGCAAAAACACTGCATAATCAAATTTCTCGTCTTAGGCACTTTTCATCATATTTAATACTCTCTGTGTTCTTTCAAACCCTGTCTCTGCTTTGGCTAGGCTAGTCGTGCCATAGAAATCAACCGTACCATGCCTTTTTAGTTTATCATGCCTTCTTTCTCTATTCAAATTAGACCACTGCATTTGTTTTATGGATTTTCATATAATTCTATTGCATGTTATGCTAGTGATACAATTGCATATATATATATATATATATATATATATATATATATATATATATATATATATATATATATATGCTAGAGCTGTAGCTCATAGTGCAAATTCTTCTATGTATAAATGATGTGATGTCTCATGAAAATGCATTTCGGTTGGCCTCTCTCTCCTTGGTCAATGCATTTATGTCACTAGACAATGTTCAACACATATGATACACATGTTATCATGTTCTAATGCATATGTGTGTTCCCAAAGAACAAATCCCTACTTTGATACCAAACTAAAATGTAATACCTTATACCATGGATATCCCTTATACTCGTATTATGTTATCGTGTATATCATGAGAATAAGACAATATCCTATTTAGAGTGAGGGATAATTTTTTTTAGATCATATAACATTATTACTGTGCAACATTTAACAATGTTCATATAACATCACAATTTGACTATCAATACAATTTATTAGATATGCAGATATACAACCCAAAATACAAATGTCATGATCCTATACATATGTGCAATGCAAGGAGAGAGACTTGTGAGGCTCGGCCGGTGACCTGTGATCCATATCTTCTATATGGTATGCACCTCCAAAATGAGCTAATTACTCTTCTTTGCCTGAAAGATGATGCACTTTGGTGAGTTGCAACTCAATGAGAATAATCAAAAAAAACTTTCTAAAGTACCAAGCCAATCACAATTACAAGTAATAATTCGTCATTCATACACATTTTACATGTCATTCTATTTATCAATATCATATAAATATAAATAATACTAAATCATGTAAACATTTCATTTGCTTATGCTTATGTCATTTTCTTTTTATTGTGACTAGGCTAAACAGATACTGTCCCGGGTTTCTATGTGAATATTTGCATTTGATAGCTAGCTTGATTATTTGTAACATTTGCACATTTGTTAGGCCATAGGTCTTTTCTTTTGGTTTTGAACATTTGTTTGGGCCATAGGCCTTTTTTTTTTTGCTTTACAATGCCATTTAGCCAATGACAATGCCTTTTAAGTCGATATGCATATGCATTTGCAACAATCGTTACTTAACATTTGCATATTCAGTCATCAATCACTTCATGTAAGAAAAGCCTATAACATAACCATGTATTTAAGTCATTCATCACCTTTTGATATCATATCCATACTAATACTATCTAGTCAAATTGTCTACTTTAATTAATTTCACTATGCCCATTTTCATTTATTTCAAATTTAATCATATAATTTGTAACTTGACACATGCGACTTGCTCTTTTTACGATAAACTGACCCGTAGCAAGTCTACCTCGTGAGCACGTCCTACCTAAAATCTCTTTGTATGCATGTGTTTCATGTGAATGACATATATAAAATGAATATGTCCAAATGGAATGCGTGTAATAATGCATGTGGAAAAGTCGAGGATGTTACACGAATTGACTAGCACATGTTATACTTTTTGATTGGATCAAGTAGTAGATCTCGTAAGCTATGAGGATGAGATGTTTAGAATTAACATATGGATGCTTGCTAAGAGTAGTTACATTGAATGTTCTGCTATGAGATGATTATATGGATTATCTATTCCAATGTCAATGATAGTCTCATTATAGCAATGGTGCAAGTATCCTTAGACGTGAGGTACTCAAGGACATCTTAGATACTAATTCTATGCTTTGACTTCATTCCTTATTGCCTCGTTAAGATCCCTCATAGGGTAGTGATTGGGTACAGCTTGAGATATTCAAAGGTAATTGGGTAGCCAACAAAGGATTCATCTCTCCTAATGGAGGGAGAGATATACCCACAGCCTCTTGTCATGATCATTACTCGGGAATCTCTGGCTAGAGTGGTAACGTACTAAAGATGGTCTTCAGTGACATGTCTAATAGAGTAATGAGACTCAAGGATAAGATCTAATATCACTTGGGCTAGGTGTGATGTAGTTAGTCTAGTAGGAGCTGACACATAGTCCATACTTTGAACTTAATGGGGTATAGGATGGTGAAAGGAGGAATTGCACATATTGTTGTCTATAGAAAGGTTCGTAGTCAAACCACTGACTTTCCGGTCAATTAAGGGTCATGATGTGTTGCTAGATACCGCTCATGACTTGCTCGAATTAATTGTTAATTTGGCTAGCCAACATAACTGGGAACCTAATGGGTCACACGTATTGGAAGTGTAAATAATGAGTAAAATGGCCTTGGATGAGATCCAAAATTATGAGAGAATTATTTAGGGTTGGATTACGATGGGATCACGGGAAAAAAAATCATTCAGAGGGGTCACGAGCTTGCACAGGCCTGTGGCAGCTAGCTGCCCAGCACGCGCTGGTTACTGCTAGTGAACGCTAGTAGCCCAACAATTGCCCAATTGCTTGATCAATTTGGCATAAAAGGCCAATTTAGCCCCTAAACCTATTTTGGTAATTTTTCCAACCCTAAGTTGTTTAGAAACACCTATAAATAGTATTTTTCATCAGAAAAATATAGATAGCCTCTATTAAAATTATTAGATATTTTTTCTTCAATTTTCTCTCAAAGAACACTACACTTTGCTAGCACAAAGAGTGTGTTCAAGTCATACCCTAGTGGTTTCATTCTTCATTTCCGCATGGATCAACATTAGAGACAATCCTAGATTGGATTGTTATGGTTAGGATAACCAACAAGAAGAAAATTTGAAGAATTAGTTCAAGAAATTAAAAGGTATAATTTCTAACTATTTTTAATTGAATTAGTTGTAATGGCACAAGTAGAATCCTTTGATTCGGGATTTGAAAAATTTTATTTTTCGCTGTATTTTATTAATATGATTCATCCTCAAAACCCAACACCCTCATCATCACTTGATGTAGGATCATCCCATGTATCTTTATGGCCTTTGTCTCCTCTATCCTTGTGATACTTGCCCTTGTACTTCATGAGCCTTAGACATTTAGATTTGAAGTTGCCTTTCTTTCCACATTCATAGCACTTCATCTCCTCATTCTTATTGAAGTTGGATAAGGAGCCTTTGAACTTTAAGGCCTTTTGCTTGTAGTTCTTGATAGTCCTATACTTGTTGACTATGATTCTCTTTACTCTTCTAGATAGCATGGCTATCTCCTCATCCTCTTCTTCACTTATCCTATCATCACTAATGAGGTCCAAGTCTTGAACATTTGAGGAGGTGGTGCTTGCCTTGAGTGCAAGGGGCTTCTTCTTCTCCCTTTCTCCTTCAAGCTCCTTTTCCCTAATAAGAGCTATCTCATATGTTAGAACTTTGCTAATGAGCATATCGATGGGAATGGTGCTTAAATCCTCATTAGCTTCTTCTATACCCGCCACCATTGAACCATAATCCTTCATTGGAAGACTTCTTATGATCTTGTTATTTACATGTTCAAGGCTTATATGTGTTCCATATGGAGAGTAGGCGGTTTGTCATGTTGGTGATAGTCTCATTAGGCTTCATCTTGAAGAGTTCATATTTGTTCATGAGGACTTGAATCTTCTTTGAACGAACTTGCTTTGTGCCTTCACGATAGTTCTCCAATGTTCTTCACATGCTATGAGTAGTTGAACAATGTTAAACTCTCCCACACTCTTCAAGAGAGAGAGAGCTTGCTAGAATGGCCATAGCCTTCTTGTTCTTACCCTTTGCCCTTTTGTGTGGTTCAGTCCACTCATCTCTTAGAAGAGCTTCATCTTCTCCTTTAGCATTCTTCCTTGTTACTAGTGTCCATTCCTTGCGAACATTGTCCCACACGACAATTCCATCACTATCTAAGTATACCTCCATTCTAAACTTCCAATGGGCATAGTTTGACCCATCAAAGTAAGGTTTGAGGCATTGGAATCCTTCTTGGTCTATTGTAGATCTTTGTTAGAGTAGTGAGGCTTGATTTCTAGACCTTGCTTAGATACCAATAGTTGCCCAAACAATCACTAAGAAGAGGGTGATAAATTGGTGGGAAATTAAAAATTCTTGCACATACAAGGAAGATAAAGCTTAGAAGAGATGAGCATACGAATTTTTATAGAGGTTCGGGTGTTAACTAACCCTACTCCTCTTATCAATTACAATTGAGTATTCACTAATCTAATCTTTATATTACAATGGAGTTTTAACTAGCTCACTCCCAACTAGGTGTTTTCAATCAAGGCTAACACTCAACTCAAATTTCCCTTGTGTATTAATGACTTGCACAATAACCAATTTCTTGTAATTTTGGCTCACACACCCCCTAATTACAATACAATCCCAAGTGTTTAAGGCTAACATTTAAACCTTTACAAAATAATCAATGAGAGAAGTTAAGAAATAAATTTGCAAGAGTTTTGGCACTTATAAAGTAGTTGGATATCTTAAATGGCCTATTGGTAGGGTATTTATATTGATTACCCACTAATTAGATGTTACAATATGGTGCCATTGCTCTTTCTCACGTTCCCTTACAAGTGCATTTAATGCAGTCCGTAAAGAGGGGTTCCCCGTCGGGAACATGGGTTTCTTGGTCGAGAAATGACCTATTTTGACATGTGGCATCTTCTGATTGGCTGAGAGCTCCAATGGCTAGTCCCTATATGATTTTCCCGATTGGGACTTGTTCGATGATGCCATAGCCAAGGACTGGGTTTGCTAGCTTTAAATGCTTCCCGGTCGGGACATTGGTCAGCTTGACTTTGTCATTTTCACTTCCAGATGATGTGGCACACTTTGGTGGAGTCTACTCTTTAACGGTCATGTCCATTTGAATTTTTCGATCGGACCATCACATTTCCTAGTCTTGAAATTTGCTTTCCTAGTCGGGACTAGGCCTGCCCTGGCTTCTTTTGCTTCTGGAACTTTGGAAGACCAAAATGTTAGAGAGATGCTCTAAAGGCAATCATCTTTAAGCACTTATTGTACAAACTCATTTTAAATGAATAAAAAAAAGGCATTTTTCATTTAATTGATGTTCATTTATATTATGAATTGATTGGATCTTAAATCAATTAGTGAAGTCCATGATATAAACATAGCATGAAAGAAATCATGATGAGATCATGATAATAGGATTCTTATCATGTGTAATTATGTTAGTATCTAATTATCCCTAGTCATAGGATCAATGAGACAGGATATTATTAATTAGGATAGACTAGCACATATTATAATCCTTAATTGGATCAAACAGTCGATCTCATAAGCTATAAACATGAGATGTTCAAAGTTAACATGTGGATGCTTGTTAAAAGTAGTCAAATACATTGGATGACCTGCTATGAGACGATCATATGGATTATCTATCAAATGTCAATGATAGTCTCATCAAAGCAGTGGTGTAAATATCCTTAGACTTGAGGTACTCAAAGATATCTTGGATACTAATTCTATGCTTTGACTCTATTAATTATTGTCTCATAGATATTGCTCATAGGGTGGTGATTGGGTACAGCTTGAGGTATTCGAAGGTAATTGGATAGCAGACAAAGGATTCAGCACTCCTAATAGAAGGAGAGTATACCCATGGCCTCTTATCGGTGTCATTACTCAAGAATCTTTGGCCAGAGTGGAAATGTCATGAAGATGGTCTATAGTGACATGTATTGTAGAGTAATGAGCCTAAAGGATAAGATCTAAGATCACTTGGGCTAGGTGTGACATAGTCAGTCTAGCAGGAGTTGACACACGGTCCATGCTCTAAACCGAGTTGGATTTAGAATTGTGAAAGGACGAATTGCACGGATGTTGTCTATGGAAAGGTTCGTAGTCAAGCCAATGACTTTTCGGTCAATTGGGGCTTATGATGTGTTGCTAGATATCGCTCATGACTTGCTCGAATTAATTGTTAATTTGGGTATAATGAGTCATACGCATTAGAGGTATGAAGAATAAGTAAAATGGTCTTGGATAGGATCCATATTTGAGAAAAAAAATATTTGGGGTCGAACCATGATGGGATTGGCTAGAATTGTGTTATCCAATGTGAATCTGCATTTAATACTCGGGTCAAATAAGTTGACTGGGCCAAACTTCTTGGATTGGCTTTGGAATTTGAGAATAGTTCTCAAAGTTGAAAAGATAGGCTATATTCTGGATGAGCCGCTTCCCGATTCCCCTACTGTTGATGCTTCTAAAGGAGTTCTAAATGCATACAAGAACCATTAGACCTAATACATTCAGATGTATGTGGCCTAATGTCTATGCATGCCAAAGGTGGTTATCCCTACTTCATTACCTTTATCGATGATTATTCACGATTTGGGTATGTGTATCTTATAAGATGCAAGTCTGTTGCATTTGAAAAGTTCAAAGAATTCAGACATGAAGTAGAGAAACAACTTGGCAAGAGTATTAAATCACTTAGATTTGATCGAGGTGTTGAGTTTTGAGGATGAATCACATTCATAAAATGCAGCGGTAAATAAAATTTTTCAAAACCTGAATAAAAGGATTCTACTTGTGCAATTAAAACTAATTTAACAAAATCATAGTTGGAAATTATACCTTTAATTTCTTGAACCAATTCTTCAAATTTCCTTCTTATTAGGTTGTAGCAAACCACAACAATCCAATCTTGGATTGTCTCTAATGATAATCCACGCGAAAATGGAAGAAAGAAACCACAAGGATAATGGTTTGAACAAACACAATGTGCTAGTATTGTGTATGTTCTTTGAAAGAAATTCCAAGAAAATTAACTATTAATTTTCTATTGTGGCTCATCAGTTTTTATGATGAAAAAATACTATTTATAGGTGTTTCTAAACACCATAGGGTTGGAAAAATTACCATAATAGGTGGCTGAAAGTTGGCCAATTCTGCCAGCACCTATGCGCTAGGCTTGCCCAGCGTGCAGGCACTAGCCTGCCACGGGCCTGTGGCCAGCTACGACCCCGTGACTCCCCCGAGCAATATTTCCGAATTTTTTTCTTGTGATCCCGTCACAATCCGACTCTAAAAAATTCTCCCATATTTTTGGATCTCATCTAAGACCATTTTAGTCATTCTTTCCATCTCCAAAGCATGTGACCCATTAGGTTCTTGGTTATGTTGGCCACTTAAATTATCAAATAATTTAAGCAAGTCATGAGCAGTATCTAGTAACACATCATGACCCCTAATTGATCAAAAAGTCAATGGTTTGACTACAAACCTTTCCATAGACAATTTATGTGCAATTTGTCCTTTTACCATCCTACACCCCACTCGGTTCAGAGCATGGACTACGTGTCAGCTCCTGCTAGACTAACTACGTCATATCTAGCCCAAGTGATGTTAGATCTTGTCCTTGGGACTTATTACTCTATTAGACATGTCACTAAAGACTATCTTTAGGACATTTCCACTCTGGCTAGAGATTCCCGAGTAATGATCCCGATAAGAGGCCGTGGGTATACTCTCCCTCTATCAGGAGTGGTGAATCCTCTGTTAGCTACCCAATTACCTTCGAATACCTCAAATTGTACCAAATCACTATCCTATGAGTGACCTCTATGAGGCAACAAGGAATGGAGTCAAAGCACAGAATCAGTATCCAAGATATCTTTGAGTACCTCAAGTCTGAGGATACATGCACCATTGCTATGATGAGACTATCATTGACATTTGAATAGATAATCCATATGATTGTCTCATAGCAGGTCATCCAATGTACTTGACTACTCTTA
>CATIWF010046296.1:0-15605 GCA_949630135.1 Balakata baccata
TTATATATATTTGAAAATATTAAACTTAATTTTATATATTAAGTTATTAAACAAATAAAAAAATATTACGTTTGGAATTTTTTTAAAAGACAGGTTATTATATATAAGAATAGAGGTATTACTTGTATGGTTAATTTTCAAATAATTTAATTGTTTTTTTTACATATTTTTTTATTATCTCAATAACGAAAGTTAATTAGAGTTGGTATCTACATTTTTTAGATTGAAATTGCATATTATTTAATATTTGAGTGATTTCATATATTTATAGCATTAATATACTAATATTTGATTACTTGATAATTAATATTTATACAATATTTAATTTGGTTTATTTTCTCAAATTTAATTCTATATTTACTTAAATATTGTGTATAATATCCTATTAAATTCATCTTTTGACTATAGATTTATAAAATATGTTTTTTTGGATATATTTTGGAACGGTTGGTTATTAAGCTCATAACTTTCAATTTTTATTATAACTATTTCTACTAATTGAGTTAATTTTAATTTTGAAAAATCTTATATTGCTTCCTAATGTAATTCATTACATACTAACTTATATTTTTGTATACATTGGTCTCTTTATATAATTTTTAACTGATTATTTATTAAGTTTGACCTCACTAGAAAAAATTATAAATCCATCCCTAGCTGGAGATATATGTAGAATGAGAAAAAGAAAAAAACTAAGGACATAATTGTCATATCGTTATTCGTATTAAGATCGTGTCTGGGATAATGGGTTCCAAGTAATTAATCCGTACGAATGGCAAAACAAATCAAGAAGCTAAGGTTGGATTGGAATGTAATGATAGTGTAAGTTAAATTAAGATTTAATGAATTTTAATTAGAAAATTAGTCCCTTAATGACCAACTTAATCCCAAAAGTTAGATGAATCAGACAATGCCACGTCTTAAAAATTATTACAAATTACGCTTTTAATTATAATCTAGAACGTTTGGACTTTTAAACTGAGTTCAGGCCCCATAGCCAATATTTCAGTGGTTGCATTACTAATCTAATATTTTAATAATTAATATGCTTTCAAGATATAAAACTCTTTAAAATAATAAAGATGGTGGAACCAATTATTCACATATTTTTCTTTAATTATTTATTATAATATTTTTCTAAAATCATGTTTCTATAATGCAATCATCCCATCTCATAGCAATAATACGGTTTAATTTAGATTTGTTTTTTTTTTCTAAAAAAAAAATTGACAAAGGGTACATTATCATTATCAAAGAATGAGATAATTTAATTAACAAAAGCTCAAATTACAATTCCCCCCTATCCCTATGGACCCTATAATTAATATTTAAGGGGATTAAAAGAAAGAAAAAAAAAAAAAACAACAAAGAAATTCACAGTTATATTTCTATATCTAATCATAGGTTTGGATAATAATTACTTAGACTTTAGATTAATTAGATCCACTCTGAGTCGATCTAATTATACTTTATCTTATACAGAAATTAATAAATTAAAGTCTAAATAAGAAAAATCCAATTCTGTATATGAATTCTAAATTAAACTTTGCTTTCAATTATTTTTTTTTTCCTCTGTTGGGTCGGGGTATTATTTTTCAGAAATTGTTGAACCAACTATCCTCAACATTCCACAAATTGTCAGATGTGTCCCCACCGTCCAACCAGAAATGGCAGTTGTGCTCCATTGATTGGAAATCCGAAACTTGGTTAAAGAACCCAGATGGACTAATCATGGATTCTGGGTAATTAGCAACTTGCCCAGATTGGAAATAATCATGATTATTAAGATTGATGCTGTAATAATCATTTGTTAAATCCGAAACTTGATGTGTCCCAAATGACTGATCCGATGAGGCTGCAGTGCTTGATCTTTCCGGCGTAGTACTATAAGCATTAGTACTAACTACCCCAAATTCATGGCCAATATTGCTGACTGTTGCAGCAGCAGCTGGATTCATGGTCCATTGTCCACTACCCATTTCAGTATTGGTGATTGGGTCTGCGGTGGTGACAGTTGTGGTGGCAGTGGAGGTGGGGGAGGCGGTGGCAGTGATGGTGGCAGCAGAAGCAGCTTGAATTCTTTCAATCAATCTTGGCATCCAGAGATAACGCATGGTGTCCTTAAATTGCTTGCTGTTGACGTCACATTTAAGCTGCTTGGCGTGCTTCTGAACTCGAGTCCTCCAGTAGTTCTTTATTTCATTGTCGGTTCTTCCTGGCAAGTGCTGCGCTATCTTTGACCATCTTCATTAACCAAACATTAATTTTCATGTCAGAATTACCTTCAAAGCGAAGAAGATGATGAAGAAGAAGAGTATCAAATCCTTTATGAACCAATCCAATCATATATATTACCTGTTTCCCCATCGAGAATGAAGCTCAAGGATTATTAGTTGTTCTTCAAGAGTGATATTTCCACGTCGAACATCAGGTCTTAAATAGTTGAGCCATCTTAATCTGCAGCTCTTCCCTGTCCTTTTGAGGCCTATTCCATTGGAAAATCAAATTTTTTTGGTAAAGTTCATTACGTTTGAGAAAAGAAGAAAGTCCAGCACTTTACTGCTTTTGGATATTATTTTGTAGCACTAAAATGGTTTTCTTTTCACTTGATCATGTGCATCAACTTTATGATTTTAATTTACACCTTAAACCCAAAAAAAAAAAGAAGACGAAAAATTTCTCTTTTTCTCATGAATTGAGACAAAACCCAAGATTTCTTTTCCTTTCTTTTCTTTTATTATCCCTAGGAAAATAACAGAGAAATAAAGAAACAAACATGGAAACTTAAAAGGAAAGGAAATGCACATAATTGAGACAAAACCCAAGATTTCTTTATCAATGAAAATAACAAAGAAAGAAAGAAAAATATAAACATGGAAAAAGGAAATTACAGGAAAGCAAAAAGGTCTGCACTTTTGTAATTAAAACGAGTTGGCAACTTGTGGGTTTGGCTCTTTTAGGCTTTTTAGCAAACATATTATACATATATATTTTAGGATAATAATCATCATCTTCATCAAACATATATTCTCTAAAAGTGGAAAAGAATTAAAAAGAAATAATTACCAGCACAGCGAGCAAGAGAATTCCATCGACCCTCGCCATGAGAAGCAATGTAATTGATGAGCTTAAAGTCTTCTTCAACAGTCCAAGGACCTCTCCTTAAGTCGCTCATCATCATCATCTCCTCCTCACTTTGTGTGGTGGTGGAAGAAGAAGAAGAAGAGTTACTTTTATGGTTGCTGTTTCTGTCTTTAGCATCCATCATCATGAAAAGATTGATGAAAACAAATGAGGAAGAAAACAAAAGGTCTTTGATACAGAGATAGAAAACAAAAGTGTCTTTGATCAGAAAGTGAGATGGATTAATTCAGCAAGACAATTTAAGAAGAAGAGGGGTTTTTATAGAAGGATAGATAGGTTTGAAAATGAAGAAAAAGATAGCACGTGAGTGAGGATGAGGCCATTAATTAAGCAGCAATAGGGACTTCTTGCTTTTTTTTTTTTTAAATAACTTCTTGCTTCTTAATTAATTAATTAATACTTAAACCTGATAAATTAATTGTAATCCAGTTGAAAACCATCTATAGTCCAGTTGGTTTAAGAATTTAGAAATCTTTCAAGCAACCTACGTTCGAGTTTCACTATCTCTCTCCGAACTTATAATTGATAAAAAAAAAATAAAAAAAAAAAATGTGATTCAGTTGGTTGAAATTAATCTCTCGAACAATTCATATTCGAATTTCATTCTTTTCTATCTCCAACAAGTACTTAGATAAAAAAAAAAAATTAAACTTGTACTGAGCATGCCGAATTTTTTTAAAAAGATTTTTTGGATTGAAATTCCACTGAATACATTTTGGGAGAGAGATGAGTAATATTAATTGTGATTAAATTAAATATATAATTATTCTCAAAATATAAAAGCGGATGAGTATATATGTGGTTTTAAAAAAATAATTATGGTTAGTAATAGGGCATAACACTGCTTTGAAGTTTGACCCTTTGACTTTCAATGTTAAAATTAGCGAGTTTTTAATTAGTATTTATTTAATTTAATCAAGTTCCATGGAAATGGTTTTCTCTTAATTCCTTGAAGCAAGTTGTCCATTTCTTTGTGGGCAATTTGTGTATTTTAATTGAAAAAGCAAAGTAGAAATCGTAGAACACTGTTTTTTTGGCAGTATGCGTATTCTCTATGGAAGTCACACAATTGGCCGACTAAGCATTTTCCATTATTCCGCGGAATTTTTTTTATTCATTTATTTACATAACAAGTCTAAAAATATATTTATAATAACAATAAATTAATTTTAATTTAGAGGAATTGAAAAAAAGTTTTATATATCTGTTAATCAAGGGTATAACTGAGCCAATTTTAAAAAATCAGGGTATTATCAATAAATTGTTAAAATTTGAGGTATTTGCCATAAGTTTGAATTTTATTTTTAACTTAAAAGAATACTAGTATAATAGATCAAATCTTATGAGATAAATATTAATTTTCTCTTTGTCATTTCACAATTATTTAGTTAACGTCTTTTTAACGAAAAATTTAACAAAAAAAAACATATATATTAGTAGAATATAATAAAAAAGAAAATTGATCGTATAAATTTTGAATTTCAATCAAATACTAATACAATAAATCACACATCAGAAGATTTTTTTCCATGTTTTATTAGAATAACTCTTACTTAAATAAATTTACTATGAACTTATAAAATCCTAATTTCTTTTTCACATGAAATTTTTAAAAATTATTAATATATATTAAATTATAAATTTTTATAAATAACTTTATTTAATATGTATTAATTCTAGATTTATTATATTTCTGTATGTAATACCCACTAACTAGGATCTAGTCATTATGCATAAATACATGACACATATGAGGGGTAATTTGGTAATTAAAAGTAAGATACAAAATACATGTATATATAAGTTAGATTTAATGTTATAATGAAGTTATAATTAAGGTATATTGAAGGTATATGTAAGGTATAAATTGGTCGTTTTGGTTTTGGTTTCGATTTCAAGAAAGGGACGAAATAAATCAATAATTATGAAAAATTAAAGTGTCATGACCGTGGCAATCGAAGAAGATGGATAAACATGACTGTTTGAAGTCGGTTGCTACAATAACTTTATATGGTCGTGAAAGGGAACTTTCATGACCATGAAAGGTGACTTTATAAAGCTTTTTCCACTATCTTATCACCATTTTTTTATCGTCTTTTTCATCATCAAACCCCTTTTACACACACCTAAAAATACCAAGAGAGTGATTCTTCATGGTTTTTGAGTGATTTAATATTAAATCAACAAAAAAAGCAATATTTGAAGAAATCAACATATTTTGTGAGATTTTGGAGGAAAGAGAAAGTTGGTACAAGAGAGTCCATGAGTTCCTTGTATGACCAAGGGTTGTTTTTGCTTTCAATAGGTAAGAAAATCTAAGAAAATCGTCTTTTTGTTGTGATTATGAAATTATATGGAAATATTGTGTTGGTTGGTATGGAAACTCTTAGAGGAAGAAGATGAAGGGTGGTTGGATTTTGTATGTGTTTGTAATTTTTGAAGTTATTGGAAGTGAGGTATTATGATATGAAGTAGAAATCATACATTATAATCATAATTTGGGGAGTATGTGTTAGTTTTATATTTTTGTCATACTACTATAGATATAATATTTCATATGTGATATTATTGTTATAGTAAGACAAAGACAAGAGGGAGGAAATCGACAAGGAAAGCAGATAGCTCCTTAGTCGAGTTTTTATCAAGCTTCTAATAGAGGTTTGAACATATACACATTGTTATTTACTCTTTAAATGTGATAATTGTATGTATAAAATGAAATATGGGGAGTATAGGTTAGTTTTATATTTTTGTCATACTACCATAGATATAATATTTCATATGTGATATTGTTGTTATAGAAGACAAAGACAAGAGGGAGGAGATCGACAAGAAGAGTAGATAGCTCCTTAGTTGAGTTTTTGTCAAGCTTCTAATAGAGGTTTGAACATATACACATTGTTATTTACTCTTTAAATGTGATAATTGTATGTATAAAATGAAATATGTGCTTATATATTGTTGAACATGCTTATTTTTTAAGCAATAGTATATTGTATAAAATGAAAGCATAACATAACATGATCAAATGTTATAAATGTTAATTAGAGTATTTGAATATGTATAAATATGGTTATAAGCATGAAAATAGCAAATGTGTTATAGAGGGTACAATGCATGTATAAAACAAGTATTGTAAACTTGGTTTTAACCTATTTTGGGGTTTTTTTTGAGTTGTGATAACTTTTTTTTGTCAAATGACCTTTAATGAAGTCTATGCATGTTTAGGAAGTGTTTAGAAATGAAGTTTTGACAAAATTTGATCATAGATACAAGTTAGGATCTTTTATAACTATACTGAATTTATCGTGACCATGATAACACTATTCATAGTTGATAGAAAATAAAGGCAGTAGCCTTCATGACCAGCCAAATTTGTCATGGCTGTGGTAATACTATTCACAGCAAAGGGGACTCATGCTTAAATAATGTTTTGGTGGGTCCGAAATATGTCAATCATGCACAAATGCTATAGTATGATGTAAAAACATATGAAAACATATTAATGAGTATAAATGTGACATGTGAACATATATGTACATTATGTTAAACAAGATGGAAGTGAAAAAGTATAAGATTAAAATGAAGAAATGCTTTGATAAATGCACATTTCTCTATATGATGACTACTTTAGGATAAATGATGCATCATGAAAGAGATAAATGATACGTATCGACGAGATGTATGAGTAAGGATCATGTTGACTAGCCCTGAACTGGGTGCTCCTGTTTCTGATACTCATATTTTTATACTCAATCAGGTCAGTTGAATCTTGATTTGGATGAGCACACTTGACTTGAGGAAGATCGAATGAGCATACAAATTACAGTAGTTGGGTAGAATGTCTAGCCCTGGACTGGATGCGCCTACTTCATACCTTGTATAATGAGCGAGTAGGATGACTAACCCTGGACTGAGTATGTCTACTTCACACCTTGTATCCGACCAGTCCGGAAAATGAAGTTTGAGCTATATTTATCAAAGTTGCTTATTGAAGAGAAAATGAACATAACATGTATGATTGATGGTAAGAGATTGATGACACTAATAATGGTAAAGAGGTTAAGACATATAATATGAAATAAACACATACATTGTATGCATGTGATACAAAAATTCTATAGCTTTCATAAACATGATATAATGTTCATAATGTCATGACATGATTCATGTTATGCCTTATGTATATGTTTGTATGGAAAAATCTAAATGTCTATAAGTACCACTAAACTAGAGACTTACGCAGGTCAAGAAGCTTATAGAAAGCAAAGTTGAAGGAAGAAAAGTCAGTTAGAGTCCATATTGAGCATGGATATTTGAGACCCAATTTGTAGATCTAAATTATCAAGTTTTGTATTTTGTATATCCAGGTACTGTAGAAATATGTTGTATATGACACAGTATTAGATATATGTATTATATACATGTCCAGGGCCTAAGCTCAAAACTATATATAATGTGGAAAAAAAAATATAGTAACCAAGAATATGAATAATCGGTAATATGACAAAATAAGCAAAGATCATTAATGACATTCTATTTATATAATATGATTGTTCTTATTATGAGAGAAAATAATAAATATAGTTCTATTATATAGGTAGGTCGCCACACTATAGATCCTACAAAATATATATATATATATATATATATATATATATATAAATCACCATTTGAAATTTGATCATCTGTGCTATTATTTAAGTAAACACTCCATTGGTAAAGTCTTATAACTTAATTGAAATATTTCTAATATTCCATTTAACGAATTAATTAATTAATGTATCGTAAAAATATTTTATTTTATTTTTCAACTATTCAATACCGAGCATACCATTAAACAGGTAAAATATTATCTCCCATATTTTAAGAATACTTCATATCATTATTGAGAGTTCGAATTTGATACATCAAATTAAAGGGGAATAACTTTTATCATTTCATGTCTAACTCATGAAAACTGAAAAACTTGAATATCAATTATAGTATAATTTACACATTTTTTCCCCTCTCCAACCAATTAGTTGACTATTTTTTTTCCCAAAAAAAGAATTAAAGGGGTAGGTGTGATCTTATATATATATGGTTAAATTATCACTCACTTGTTCTTTAACATATATAGTGATATTACAGGCGAGGGTTCAATTTGGACTTTGATGGATCAATTTTAGAAAATTGAAATAATTTAGAAAGCCGATTTCTTATATTAGTTAGTCAGCTAAAGAAGGCTCAATTGAAGAAATTCCAGAATGTCATTAATCCTTGATACTATATATGGTTGAAAAAAATAATCATATATGGATAAATTTTCAACACCACCCATTACACAAAATTACAACTTTGGCCCCCTTTTTCCAATATTGTATTCTCCAATAAACCAAAATATTGCAAACTATTTTTATTTATTTATTGGAAATTATTCAGATTCCATTTTGAACTGTTGGTATAGAACGCATACCCTAAAATGATTCATTTTGATAAATATTATTCCATAAATTTTGTATGTTTTTATTGGGTCAGCTCAATTACTACACTAACCATAAATTAATATAGAAAGATAGAAGGTATTTGATTCAATATCCAAGCATATTTTGTGACAAATTAAATCATGAAAATTCAAGATTAAAATTTGAGATACTAGAAATTAACATAATTAATTTAGAATGAATATAAGAATTGTTAAAATTATTTATTTTTTTATCATCGGCCTATCAGAAATAACATAGACTTTTCTTTTGTTGCGGAAGGCAAAGACAGAGACTATCAATCATCAGCACAATTTGTTAGGACCCTTTTCTTCACCAATTCTTATCACTAAAATTTTCAAATTTACTTATTGAATCTTTATAAAGAAACAGAAAGGGATAATTATTGATGAAAGGAAAATAACTAGGGAACTTGTCAAAAAAATAAAAATAAAAATGAAAAGGGCATTTCATTTTATGAGAAATATAAAAAAAAAATTCCCATATTCTTTTTTTTAATTTAATATGAAATGAAAAACTAAAATAAACAAAAAAATGTATATAAATTTTTTTCAGACATTAGATAACTGGATTTTTCTTGGCCAACCTAAATTTGGTCCTTTAAAAAAATTATTGATTAAATTAATTATAATCTATAATATATGCAAAACAATAATTATTTTGCATATATTAAACACTTCTATTGATATTTTATTCAATTAAACTCTTGAATCTCTAATTTGTATTCAGATGAGCTCATATTTGACTGGAAAAAAAAAACCTGTATTTCTTTTAATTAGCAACTGAATTAAAATAAATAATGAAAAATTAAGAAATAGTACAACATCTTAGCTCACAACTTCTAACTTGGATTGAACCCCTCGACTTTCAAGTTTTAGCGAATTGAGCCCTTTAACTTTTAAATTTCATTCTCCACTTCACGTGTGCAACTTTTTCCGTTAAATATAGGCTCAATTGAACAAAAATTAATTGTTTATGCGGGCAATTAAATAAAATATTTGTTCGAGGTGCTCAATTGCATTTTTTCAACAAATTCAAAGACCAAAGGATATATTTTTCTAATTTTTATGCATATGTGCCCTAAGTTAGTTATTTAAAGTCATGGGATGAATGTAGAAATAAAATGAAATAAAATTAGAAACTAAGTCCCAAATCTCGACTTTGGACATGGCAATTAATCCTTTTGAATATTATACTATATATTGAGTATGAATAAGGTTAATAACATTCATATATGAGAGTGACATTGATTCACAGCATCCACTGTTTTTCATAGTTTCATTTGTCAAAAATCTAAGCGGGTTTTAAGGGCTTAATGGAGTTGACAATTCCACTTAGTATATTATATATACTATATATTAGATAACATGCAAACTATACCATATGACATGTTAGTTATGTTTGGAGTGTAATTCTATGAAACTGAAACTAAATTTGTTATTAAAGTGAAAATTAATATATATAAATTAAATAAAACTTTTATAAAATTAGATATAATTGTAAAAATGGATAAAGTTCAAAATTTAATGTGATATTTATCCTTTAAATAATTGAATGTTCTCATTGATCGAGTTAATAATATTGTTATAGAATAAAAAAAAACTTTTATATATAAATAAAAATTTACAATAATCTAATTATCTAAGTTGATATCCAATTTTAATACGATATTAAAGCTATGAAATAACTAATAATTGTTTGACTATAAAGACGTAAAGAGGAGAAAAGAGATCTAGACAAATTTCACATTCGGGAGCTTTAAGGAATAAAAGAAAGACTTATAATGAATATAAGTACATAGTGCAACTAACTTCAAGTTAATAAATCATTTTAAATAAAATTAATATGAACATAATTTAGAAAAGAAATTTTCATTTAGATAACATATGTATGACGTTGGCAACAAGCCATAGATAACTTTTGAAGAATACCAAGTTAATAATAATAATAATTATGATTATTATTATAAAAATAAAATAAGCAATATTAATTATTTTTTTTCTTCTTCTTTTTCTTGTCCATGAGGTGAAGCGTCTTTGACCCAAACAAAGATCAAAAGCCTAAATCTTCTCAGCATTTTTTTGACCTAATTGAAAAGCGTGCGTATTTTTCTGCCCATTTGAAGTATCTGTTAGGTATAAAAATTGTATGTTTTCTTTGACGACTGTATTTCTTTTTTAGAATATAATTTTTCAGCTTCAACTTCTAATTCTACAATTGGATGAAAAGGTGAGCCCCATGACTTAAAAAACTTGAAATTATTGAATCCATTGCACTTGAGCATATTCTAACAAAATCACAAGCAGAAAAAAAAAATTAATTAATATTTAATTAACTTGAAGTCATTGTAATTAAAACATAATATAATTAAACCACAATTACAAATAATTAATGACATTTAATTAATCTAAATAGGGTATATATAAGTTGGTACATGACTCTTCCAACTTAAAAATAGATATCAAATTTGAGATTTCTGTATGTAACTATTTTAAAAAACTTTAGAATGAATGTTTTATCCCTTTCGAGATCAGAAAAATTCTGATACCACATTAAAAAAAAAAGATGTTTAAACTTTAAACCATATATAGACATTGAGACATCATTGACCATATATTTATTTTCTTATGGTTAAGAAGCTTCTTATGGCCACAACATTCTTGCTTGTTCTAAAATGTGCTAAAAAAAATCTACATACTTCAAAGTTAAATCGATGGGCTTTATTAGTGATAAATTCCTAAATATCTTATATGAGTCTCAATGCTTAAGTTAGTAACGGATGACTAAAAATGAGAAATATTTGAATATAACATGAATTTTAATCATTTAAATCTCAAATCTAGATGAAGTCATTATGAGAGTCGGATTCTAATTTTTTGAAGAAAATTTTACATCCAAAATTTTAAAGAATATCCCCTCCGTGCTATATTAACTATCATTTTTTGTAATTTTATTATGATTAAGAAAAATAAATTGTAAAAACTAAGTTACCATTAATTTTGAAAGACTAAAAATTTTGAGAGCAAACTTGTAAAAAAAATATTGAATTTTTATTGATAATATAAAAGCGATAAATAAATAAAATTTGAAATTTTCTAAAAAATGATAATTATTATAGAACGGATGGAATAAAATAAAAACTTATAATTATAGTAGAGCTATTTTCATATTGACTTAAATTATTCTAAAGTAATGATAAAATCACAGTTATCAAATTTGATTTTATATGTTACACAAATATGACATTAGAGTCATAAAAAACAAAATCACTCTAGATGAAAATTTGTGGCTAAGAACTAGAAACACTCATATTAAAGATCGAGCGAATACGTGGCTTAAGAAAGAAAAAAAAAATCCCAAGCAGATGAAAATAGTAAATTAAATAAATGAGAATTAGAGCGAGATTAATTTTGATGAAGCTATAATTTTATATTAATTTAAAACATTTAAAAATAATGATAAATTTGTATACCAATACAATTATATGTATTAAATATATTAAAGTTGCACAAATTACCAGGTGGTAAAATGGGGATATATAAAATCAAGTGAGAGAGAAGTTGATTGAACAGGTTCAATTTTTTTTTTTCTTTGAAAATAATCATAGTTTTGTCGTTTCAATAAAAAATCGCAAAGGATTCCAAGTATTGATTTCCTTTTTCTTTTTTTTTAAAGAGTTGAATCAGAAATGCACTCAACTATATTGATACAACTTTATCATTTAAATTATTAATTATTTTTTTTCTAAACATGTATATATAGCAATTAACAATTAAATTATAAGTATGAAGAAAGCCGCCAAGGTCAATACAACTGAAGAAAAGGACGACCTCCACTGTCTCATCTACACCACGCATGCCTTCATTTATTGTTATTATTATTATTATTATTTTGCCTTGCGAATTTTATGAAATTATTTTATTGAATTCGTTTAAATTTTATTTTGTTAAGTCTTTAAAATTTTATAATTTTAATTTTATTCTAGGATTTATTTAAATTAATATTTTATTCAAATCGCATGAAACTAAATATCAAATTATTCCAAAATTCTATAAATTTCTTAAGTAGTTTATGTTCTATTGAGCTCTTAAAATATACATTTATTTATTTATTTATTCATTTTTGCAGTTTCTATCAATAAAATAATTTTGTAAAATTTGAGGACCAACAAATAAATCTTTTTTTCCCCTTAATTAAATTAAAGCATGCAATTTATATTCCCCAAGTCTTTGCGGCTTCCATTAAGTATACGTAACTATGTTGCCTTGCTCTCTAATTCTACACTTAGACGGATTTATCTAATTAATTATAAACTTAAATAATATTATTTATTCTCACTAATTATAATTGACTAAATTTTCCAAGAGACAAGCGTGTTGTTTCTCCACTTAGCAAAGATTTATGATTACTGGATTAGTTTAGTTAGATTAAAGATTTTTTATTAATTTTTATTATTCAATGTTAGAAAGTATGGATGAAATAGAGCGAATCTCTTCCAATTTAATTAGAATTTTTGAGTTTAAATTATAAGTGTGTAGTTACTTTAAAACTCACGGGTGAGTAATTTGCTACTCTTAAAATTTATATATTGTATGAACATAATTAATATCAATATTCCGGTTGACCGTTTGAAACAAAAATGTGTGAAAGTGTAAAACCCTAAAATTATTAATTGTGTATTTTGTTAATGTTTCACTGTCTTTCCTAGTCAGATTTCACACTGGCGGAGGCGAAACAGATCTGATACCGTTGATGACGTGGCACGTACACGTGTTGAATTGACACATGTTAGTTGACCCAAATGTTGGGGACCATAGCTTTTCATTTTCATTTTTTCTTTCGTTTCTTTTATAATCTTTCAAGTTTTAATAAATTACCATACTTTGAAAAAAAAATTAACAATATATTCTCATATGAAATAATATTTATTCATTTGATATTATATAAATTTCAAATACTGTATAATACATTACACATTTTTTTTTTCCAAACTTATTATATTTTTATATGAATTCTCTCAGTTTAATAATTTTTTTATAAAAGTTTAGAATCTATATTCATTATCAACAATTGTAACAGTAAAACAGCTAGCTTTCGATAGATTAATACACTGTTAATTTTTTTTAAGGACTTATTTCTGTTTATCAAAATTGATACTCTTGCTTAATCATAGGGCAGTAATCCTTAATATCACAAAAGGTGACAATGAGGGTGTCAACTAGTCTACTAGTCATTGGCCAATGGCTAATGCATGCACTTTTGAGATGATGGAAAATGCCGGTTGAATTTCTACATAAATCAATTGCTACCACTCAAAATTGGAATTCAAAATTTTACAATTTTAATCATTAAATTAATATTATTTGAAAGCTTCCGGTTGTAATTATCAAACTAATATATACTATTAAAAGTAAATCATGAAATTTTTGTCGTCACCCATCAGTCATTAGAAAAAAACAAAAGTTATAATTTTGTTAAGGAAAGTAATTCAACTATGTGTATACATACTCCTTGAGATAATTAACTCAATTCCCTCTATTAAATTTTATATTTAAATGATTATATAAATTTTATTAGAAAACGTGTGATATACTGAATTTCTTTAAGTTAAAAGAAGAATCAGTTTTAGATACAAATGTATCTGTGAGTTAACCGCCCATGGTTACGTTTCTTCGTGGAAAATTGACTATTTCTTTGCAACTATATGTCCATATATGTATCTATATATTTCAATCAAATACTTAATTCTTAATTTAAAATTGTGTAAATGAGTTGATACGAGACTCTTATAACTTAATCGGAGATTTCAAATTCAAATTTTGGATATATATAAAATTACCTTAAAAGTTTTGAGATAATGTTTTGCCGCCTGTACGTGACACGAGCAAAGACTAATATCGAATGAGAAAGAGGGGAGAATCAATAATCCAAAATTATGTCACATACTAATCCTTTTAACCATAAATGCCATTTTCCATAGCTTTTCTATATATTATTATCATAATCACAATGCTATCGAAAATTTCGATATACTTAACACGTGGACATATTTTTCTTATTATATTTTAATTCAAACTAAAGATTTAATTTTATAATAACTTTAGAATGAAATTAGTAATGCAAATTAATTTTACAATGCAATAAAATAGGTGGCGACAATGATTATCTTGTATTTAGGGTTCTTTTTTAAATAAGAAAATATTATACGAATTAAAGATATTTTAAGCTTTTTTTTATATTAAAAGATTGAAATTATCGAGCGATCCAAATTAGGTTGACATTACCTTAACATTTTCATCATCTTCATATTGAAGCTCATTATTTTGTTGTTTTTTTAGTAATACATTATAATTAAGAAGTTATTATCGTTAAACCCCATTAGGAAGTTTTAATGTTTGTTGAGATCGAATCAAACCGAACCGGTTGGCCTGAATCAAACATGACGATGAAAGTTACTGAGAAATGACGATAAGGATGATGAAAATATGTTGTTGATGTTAATGGAAATGTAACAACAGCAGTGGCCATGAAAATACAATACAAAGCTATAAAAATTTGAATTTTTTTATATATAGTTCGAGATATGAAAAAGAAAGGATCGATGATCATAATTATGATATTAATTCCTAAGTCTAGATTCAATGGAACTTCTTCTATATCAAGTCCACGTTGTAAAAGGACTCGTCCTTTTGGAATTTTCTGATTTCATGTTTCTCCTTTTGGATTTTTTTAATAACTTACGTTACTTCCTAATGTAATTTGTTAGTCAATCCTTCATTATCCCATTATTAATTATTAATTTTCATATTTTCTTTATTGATTATATTATCCATCTACATGCATTTGCTATTATAATTCGTAATTTATCAATTCCAAAGAACAATAATTTTCTTTTTAAAGAAAAAGGAAAGAATGAGATATCATATACATAGGTTGGTTTTTTGTAGTGCAAATTGAATTTTTATACTCCCTTTA
>CATIWF010046301.1:0-38258 GCA_949630135.1 Balakata baccata
CAGCAAGAGTTTTGATGATCATATTATGCATGTTAGGGTTATCTTAGAAGCATTGAGACAAGAGAAATTATATGCCAATTTGAAAAAGTGCACATTTGCAAGTGAGAAACTTGTGTTTCTTGGTTTTGTTGTTAGTGCAAAGAGAATTGAGGTAGATGATGAAAAGGTAAAAGCTATTAGGGATTGGCCAATGCCTACTAATATTTGTGAGGTAAGAAGCTTCCATGGTTTGGCTAGTTTCTATAGAAGGTTTGTTAAAGATTTTAGTTCCATTGCAACACCTTTTTATGAATTGGTTAAAAATATAGTCTTTACCTGATCTTAACAAAATTTTTGAACTTGAATGTGATGCCTCATGAATTGGCATAGAAGCTGTTTTAATGCAGGAAGGGTAGCCAATTGCTTACTTTAGTGAAAACTTGCAAGGAGCCTAATTGAATTATTGCACCTATGATAAGGAGTTGTATGTGTTAGTGAGAGCTTTAGATGTGTGGCAGCGCTATCTCCTTCTTAAGGAGTTTGTCATACACACTAATCATGAGTCTTTAAAGCATTTAAAAGGACAAATGAAGCTTAATAAACAACATGGAAAGTGGGTGGAATTCATTGAGACTTTCCCCTGTGTGATAAAGTATAAACGAGGAAAAGATAATGTGGTAACTGATGCACTTTCCAGAAGTTAATCCTTAATCTCTACTTTAAGTTCTAAATTGTTGGGATTTAACAAATGAAGGAACGTTATGCTACTGATCTAGACTTTGCTAATGTATATGAGGTGTGTGAGCATGCTGCCTTTCAGAAATTTTACAGGCATGATGATTATTTGTTTAGGGATGGTAAACTTTGTGTGCCTATATGTTCTTTAAGGGAGTTACTTGTGCGTGAAGCTCATAATGGAAGTTTAACGGGGCATTTTGGTGTTAATAAGACCTTAGACATATTGCATGAACATTTTTATTGGCCACACATGCGTTGGGATGTTGAAAGAATTTGTGTTAAATGTGTTGCATGTAAACAAGCTAAGTCTAAAGTTATGTCTCACAATTTGTATACACCTTTGCCTATTTCTAATGCACCTTGGATTGATATATCTATGGATTTTGTGTTAGGTTTGCCTAGACTAGGAAAGGTAAAGATAATATATTTGTTGTTGATAGATTTAGCAAAATGGCTCATTTTATTACATGTACTAAGATGGATGATGCAACAAATATTGCTGATTTGTTCTCTAGGGAGGTTGTGCACTTGAATGGCATTTCTAAAACAATTGTTTTAGATAGAGATGCTAAATTCCTTAGTCACTTTTGGCGTGTTTTGTGGGGTAAACTTGGTACTAAATTATTATTTTCCACAACTTGTCATCCACAAACTGATGGTCAAACCGAAGCGGTTAATAGGACTTTAGGAACTTTATTGCATGCTGCTGTGAGGAGAAATTTGAAATCATAGGAAGATTGTTTGCCATCAATTGAATTTGCTTATAATAGATTCATACATTCTTCTACTGGTTACTCACCTTTTGAGATTATGTATGGTCTTAATCCACTAACTCCATTAGATTTGACACATTTGCCTTTGCATACGTTAACTAATATGGATGGTAAGAAAAATGTCGATTTGGTGAAAGCTATGCATGAGAAGGCATAACAGCTTGGAGAAAAAGAATGAACCATATGCACGCCAAGCCAATAAAGGAAGAAAGAAGGTAGTGTTTGAACCAGGTGATTGGGTGTGGGTGCATATAAGGAAAGAAAGATTTCCTTACCAAAGGAAGATCAAACTTGATCCAAGAGGAGATGGTCCATTTCGTGTTCTTGAGAGGTTCAATGATTTAGCCTACAAAATAGAACTTCCTGGTGAGTATAATGTGTCTGCATCATTTAATGTTTTTGACCTCACTCCTTTTGACAATGTAGGGGGAGTTGATTTGAGGATGAATCTTTTTAAGGTGGGGGGGAATGATGTGGATCAAGGACATGTGAGCTAATCTTCATGCAAAGAGAATGATGCACTTGTTATGCCAAGTGGTACAATTACTAAATCAAGGGCTAACAAGCTAAGGCAAGCAATGCAAGGCTATGTGCAAAGCTTGTTAACCAAGGAGATAACAAGTGAGGCATGTATCAATGAAGATATGGAGCTGAATGAGGACCCAAGGCCCATTAAATACCTTGGGGCATGTGGAGATCAAGCTTACATGGACTAGCCCAATGGGCTAGACAAGATGGAAGTCCATAATTTGAATATTACAAGTCATGTGCAAACTATGTGCCACACATGTGTTTATGTAAGGGTTTGGGTTAATTGTATTAATGGGCTGCCATTATCTATCATTAGCTATTTACGCATGTGGGATATAATTTATGTAAGCCCATGCCGCCCATATTAGTAGGAATTATGTTTGGGTTAGATTAGGGTTATCTCTACGTTTTAGGGATTTAATTTATCTTTATCTTTTAGCTTTTATTATTATGTAAGGATTAGGATTAGGATAAACTTTGGGATTTTAGATTAGGATAGGATTCTAGTTTTCCTTTTCCACATGGGATAAATTAATAATGTTTGGACAATTAATAAACTTTGAGTTTTTTCTTTATAATTGAGAGTGCAAGACTGCTCTTTTAATTACTTTAAAGAATTGATAAATTATGCTTCTGGCATTTGCTATTCTTTTGCATGATAATCTTGGTTCTTGCCACTAATTTAACTTGGGTTAGATTTGCAATCGTTGGTCATCATAACTCAAAGGTTTGTTGCCTTAACTTTTTGGGGGGTTTCAAGGCATGTTCTTGCAGTTCCACATTATTATGGCATGAGAATTATTGATTGTGAGTGCTGTTAGAGAGGTTTCACTTGAGAGAACCATAGGATGCATGTCTTTTAGATTGAGAATTATTGTTATTTTGTAATGCCCACCAATGGGAGCTTAGAAGCTATTATGGTACATGAAGGGTGAATTGGTAATTAAAAGAATATAAAATACATGAATATAGGAATAAGTTTTGAGAATATATGAGAGATATATTAGAGAAGAATATAAAATTCATATATATAGGAATAAGTTTTGAGAATATATGAGAGATATATTAGAGAAGAATATAAAATACATGCATATAGGAATAAGTTTTGAGAATATATGAGAGGTATATTAGAGGTATACGAAGGTGTATATAACGTATATGTGAGGTATATTGGCCAATTTTGGCTTTGGTTTCAAGA
This sequence comes from Balakata baccata, assembly GCA_949630135.1. Classification (NCBI taxonomy): domain Eukaryota; kingdom Viridiplantae; phylum Streptophyta; class Magnoliopsida; order Malpighiales; family Euphorbiaceae; genus Balakata; species Balakata baccata. The sequence continues at coordinate 3,220 of CATIWF010046301.1, forward strand.
AAGGGATAATAAATCAATAATTATGAAAAATTAAGGTGTCACGATTGTGACAAACAAAAAATCGTGACAAACAAAAAAGTTGGATAAACATGACTTTTTAAGGTCGGTTACTACAGTAACCTTTCATAACCGTGAAAGGGAACCTTCATGACTATGAAAGATCTGTATATAAGCTTTTTGCACGTTCTTATCTTCATTTTTCATCACATTTTCCGACCCTCAAACTCTTATCACACACCCACAAGAACCCCGAGTGATTTTTCACGATTTTTGAGTGAAATAGCATCAAACCAACAAAGAAAACAATATTAAAGCAAGATTTGGAGAGAACATCATCTTTGGTGGGATTTTTGGAGGAAAGAGGAAATTGGTGCAAGAGGGACCATGGGTTTCCTTGTACAATCAAGTGTGTATTCTGCCACTAAGAGGTAAGAAAATACAAGAAAACCATTTCTTTGTTATGATTATGAAGTTATATGAAGAGATTATGTTGTTTGGTTGGAAAGCCATGGAAGAGAGATTCTGGAAGATGAAAGGTGTTTGGATTTTGTGTATATTTATGTTCTTTGACGTTATTTTAAGTGAGCTACCATGATATTGAGTTGAAAATATGCTTAATAACCTTAGTTTGGGAACTATGGAATTAGGTTTATGATTATACATATTTGTCATAGTTTGAGAATTGAGATATAGCTTGAGTTAATGAGAAATAATTGTGATTATGTTTAGGTGATGCCTTTGAAAGGTGGAATTAACCACCAATGAGGCTAGGCAAGCTTAAAGGTTGGATTTTGAGTTGGCTCCATAGCAGGTAAGTACACATGTGCATTTTAATTTGCTTAAATGAAATAATATAATGTTCAATGACATGAAAAGAAATGGGATATATGGCATGTTAATAGGAATAATGAATAACTAAAAGGAAAATGGAAATCTACAATAGATTAATTAGATTTAAGAGCTATGGATAACATATGTATGGAAGAAGAATTAGCTAAACATGAAAAATATGAATGTTATATGGGAATTTCATAAGTAATGGGATATGGAATTTGAATACCATGAATATTTCAAATGTATGATAAAATATGACTTGGTATTCTAAGCATAAAAGTTACTAATAGTAAGATACATAAAATGAAATAAAGGATAAATGAAACTCGAGTTCACATAGATGGCAATAAGAGGTTAGCAATGATAATTACATATATTTATGTTGGGGTTATTAACCCAATTGTTTGTAAGCTAGGCTTAATGCCATATTAAGTATTGATAGTTGGTAGAACCGGCTTTATCAAAGTACTTAAAGTGTATGGAGAATAGCACAAAGAGGTATGTCTTTTACCTAAGAACTTGCAAATGTTGAGTTGTATGCATAAATGGTGTTAAGCATGCTTGTTTGGTAAAGTAAAGTAGTATTATGAGATATGAAAGCATGAAATGGCATGATCAAATGTTAGAAAGGTTAATTAGAGTGTTTGAATATGTATAAATATGGTTATAAGCAAGAAAATGATAAATGTGTTAAAGTGGGTATGATGTATATGTAAAGTGTGTGTTGTCAAGCTTGGTTGTGACCCCATTTTGGGTGATAAATTGAGTTGCCTTACCTTGTTTGTATTTGTGTCCAATGACTGTGGATGATGTCTATGCATGTTTAGGAAGTGATTAGAATAGAAGTGGAATTTTGACAAAATTTGAACATAGGCATAAGTTAGGACCTTTCACAACCGGTGTCACAACCATGCTGAATCTATCATGACCATGACACTTTGATTCAGAAGTTTTCACGGCTAGCTATATTTGTCATGGCCATGACAACATTATTCACAACAATAGTGACGTGCGTTTAAATGATGTTTTGTTGGATCCGTTACATGCTAATTATGGCCAAATGTTAAAGTATGATATAAAAACATGTAGGAACATGTTGATATGCATAAATGTGACATGTGAGCATGCATATAAAATATGGAAACATGATGAAAATATAAAAGAATGAGATTGAAATAAAGGGATACTTTGAGATAAATGCTCATTTCTCTACCTGTGACTAGAATTAGGATAGATGGTTATATGTTTTAGGGACAATGTGGCTTAAGCTCGTAGAGCTCCTTTAGTCTCGTTTACATAATTATATCATGATCCATCAAGGAGGCTTAAGCTCCTGGAGTGCTCTTGACAGGAAATCAAAGTGAGTAGGGTGGCTTAAACTCATGGAGCACCCTTATTCCATACCCTGTATCCAAACAGTTCAGAAATGAGATTTGAGCTAGTGACTAGAAAAAGTGATATGAAAAGTAACCATATGTTAAAAGGATTAAGGTAGTGACTATAAAATAAAATGAAACGTATGGGGATATGATTATAAATATTACAAGAAATTGTATGTTACTTTAGGAATTAATATACGCTCGAGCCTCTAAGAGATCAATTGATACGAGGGTCTGGAGCATGGAGGACTATCTTGTACCAATCAAATAGAGAAATCTTATACCATTGAAATGGGTCAAAAAGAAGTTGAAAAGCCCATTAATATGGATAAAATACATTTTGGGCGTGTTCCAAACCATGGGAGGCAGCATTGGAGCATTATAAGGAGTATTGGGCCTAAAGTCAACAATCAACCTAATGGGACAATGCTACACAAAAGGAAGCCTAAAGTGAAGATTAAAGAAGTCTTTCATGAAGATTCAAGTCAATTGGGCTTATTTCTAAGATGTACATGTCCATTAACTCAAATGAGCATATTCATATCATGTGCAAAAGATGTGCACAACTTATGGGCAACCTTGGGAGGAGTGTTGAGCTTATTATTTGAGCTTCGTTGTATTATTTTAAGTCCAATTTTGTGTAATCCAAGTTGTATAATCATATTGCATCTAGTTTTCTTATTCCTTGTATGATTCTTGTAGTTTTTCCTTAGTTGATTAGGATTTTGGGTAGTTAGGTAATATTTATTTAAGATATTCCTTCTTAGATTAGGATTAGGAAAATAACTAAGATATTCCTTTTCGGATTATGATTAGGAAAATATCTTAGATTAAGGAATTAAATAAAGATTAGTATCCCTTTTCCATGTAGGAACTAATTCTTTTAGCCTATAAATACCTATACTTTTTGCTGAATTAATAAAAAATTTGAGTATTTTCTTCAAGGGATGCGTGTTCTCATCTTGGTATGCTAAGGAATTACTTCACTTATTAGGTTAGTATTAACTTGTGGCGTGTCTAATTATTTCTTCTACTCTTTGTTACCAATTCCTTGTTGTTTTGGGGGAGAAGAGTTCATACTTATTTCTTTTTGTTACTAGTTCCTCGCTGAATTGGGGGTGAAAGGGTTAAGTAAATAATTGATTTGAATTGAATTAAAGATTTGATTCTGAATTGATTTGGAGGTCGTCTAGACTTGATTCTAGGGGGTTACCGCATCATCAATGTGTTGGCTTATAAATGGGAATATTAAAGTAAAAGAAAAGAGATGTGAACCACGAATCACATTAATGTGCATAAAAGAGACATTGAATAAATATGTGACTATGTATGAGTATTGAACTATTGCTTTGACACTGTTGTGATTACATGCCATAAACTATATGTTACATGTTATATTGATTTGCATACATGTACTATTAATCCATGTGTAGCTTAGCATGTTTCATGTGCATGCAGGTCATGGAGCCAATATAGAGTTACTGTAGTGGTTGACAATGGAGATGTCTAAGCCCATGTAGAGGAGACCATGCGGACCGGATCTGGGTCGACATATTCATAGCATTTATATATTATTGCATTTATTAAAGGGATGTAATTATTATATTTGCTAACATGTAATTATGTAAAATGAGATAAAGTATAAGGAAAAAAATATAGCCCAGCTAGATGCATGAGATAAAGGCCTTGTAAGCCCAACCTAGAATATAAAATGTGATTAAAATAAGTTATAGCCACCCAGTCTATAGCACTTTCTATGTATTATGGGTTACACTCGTAATATGTGAAGGGTGTTACATATTTCCTGGGTGACGGGCGTGAATCAGTTGGCGAATTGAGGCAGAATGCTTCACAACTTGACTCATAGCTATGCAAGTCGTGAGTCAAGCCGTGACTCTTGCGTTGTGTGCTTTTATGATTTACTTTTGTGACATTTTAATGGAGATATGCCATGAGAATTGTAGTTTGAGCATAACGTGAGAAATAATTGAGATTGTGATTCAAACATGAGACATATTTTGTGCATCATGAGACATATTTAGAGTTATGCCATGATGTGAGATATATGAGTTATCATTGAGATAAAAATGAAAATAAATGATATAAAATGTGGGGTGAGAAGAAGTCTTACCGATGGAGAATTGTGATAAAGAAGTGCCCAAATTACTTTTACTGGGACTAGATCTAGGAGAGATGACATGCTATTGAGGGAGCTTTGGTTCGGAGTTAGCCATAATGGGAGACAAGACCCATGTATTAAGAGGTTATACCTGGAATGGCAACCTCGGAGACTTTGTGAAGATTGTTTCTTAGGTGGAGTTCTTAAGTAGCTCGAAATAGCCATTAATTCCTGTATCAATTTTTGTCCAGTTTAGAGTATATGGACAAAGTGTTCATAGCAAATCCTTAATATTGGTAAGTAACGATATAAGAAAAGAGTTTATGCTATGCATGTAATGAAAATGTGTGTCCTTTGACATGATGTGAGTTGATATTTGGTTGAGCTAATATTATATTCTTTAGCATGCTTATACAAAAGATTACTAGGCACATTGATGTGACTAGGCTAAGGTATTTCCAAATGGTCACCCATCTTGGTACAGACCCTGCTCAACAATACTTAATCGACCACTTAACCATCTTGAATCAAGCATTTCCCAAGAGGTCACCCATTATGGTACTGCCCTTGCCACAGCACGCTTAACCAGAAAGAGCACTTACTGTTATGCCAAAACCTTAAGTTGATAGTAGAGGCGCAACTCTATTCCTTTATCCTAGATCGAACAAGGGCCACCAGTCTCTTTCGACTTTATGTGCCACTTAGCCAAACCAGTTCCACACCCCCCCCAAACCCGAGATGTGTCATTCCCTCCCTCTTTAAGGAGGTTCATCCTCAAATCTGGCACACGGAAGTGGGATCTGGACCCAACTTCAGGCTCTGATACCAAATGATGCGATTCGGCCAAGGTATTCCTAGATGGTCACCCATCTTGGTACTAACCTTGCTCAATAACGCTTAATCAGCCACTTAACTGCCTTGAGCCAAGCACTTCCCAAGAGGTCACCCATCATGGTACTGCCCCTGCCACAACACGCTTAACCAAAAAGAGCGCTTACTGTTCTACCAAAAGCTTAAGTTGATAGCAGAGGCGCAACTCTATTCCTTTATCCTAGATCAAACAAGGGCCACCAATCTCTTTCGACTTTGTTTGCCACCTGGCCAAACCCGTTCCACACCCCTCTAGACCCGAGACGTATCACATAACATTACATATTTTATAAATTCTATAATGAAGGGTCAATAGGCATTTGTGTCATATGCATTGGCCTTGTTGATGCTGATATGGAACCTCCATGAATAAGCTAGAGAACCCCTATATATATATATATATGAACCCCTGAAGCATTAATATGAAAACCCCAAAACTCAATTCAGCAACAACCCCTAAGAAGGCTAGAAGTCAGATTACTTAAATAAGATGATCAAGAATTAAAATAAAGAAAACTTGTTTCTGAATTCCAATTTCAAAACACTCCACAAGAAGTTGATCAACCTGCTTGAATGTTTCTTAAAACATGTATTCTACACAAGAACACAAAGATAAAAGTAAAACAACCTTTTTGGATTAAAAACTTCAAAATTTGCCCAACCATTAGTCCAAGGCATATTTATAGCCTTTTCAAGGTTTTCCTTGATGAATTTGGAAACTAATAAAGCCTAAACACAAATGGAAACTAATTTAATCATATCCCAAATGGAAACCAATTTAATCATATTCCAAATGGAAACTAATGGACTCTTTTAAAAGAAATAAATCTATCAGCCCTTTATTTAAGCCTAATAAACATGATTAAACCTAATACCAGCAAACTAATGTGATTTCCCCATACATATTCGGCCATCCCATAACAAAAATGGCCTATTACATTATTAATTAAAACCATTAGTAACTTGGATTTGAATTAAATTGTATTGAACTTGAGCTGCACTTGTTCCAAAGTTTTGATATCCTTGTAAACCTTCACTAGCTGAATTCACTAAGCCTTGTAGATGATGGATTAAGGCCTGTTGAAGTTTCTTAGATCGAGACCTTGTTATAGGACCTTGAGGCATGCTAATCGAACTAGAGACCTCTTCAGCTTGATCCTTGCCTTCTTGATCCTCTTGTTGAATCCTTGAAACTTGGTGTATAGGCTGCTCCATAACAGATGCATTGGCTTATATGTGAGAATTCTTGGCATATTACTATGTGCTATACAAATAATAAAATGGGAGGTAATTGGGCATATGAGTTATGCATGTTGGGCATGTTTATTATATGTGGATATTATATTTTGTAGTTGCTTGGCATGTGTATGAAGAAAATCTTGGAATGTGGCTATGCATGTTGTTGATGATGCCATGCAATCATGGTTGATTTGATTGTACATATGCACCACTAAGTACGAGTTGCTTAGCGCATGGGTGTTTCTCATGGGCAGGTTGAGAGATCTTATAGCTATTGATAGATGATAAAGCCCAAGGAGTTAAAGGTCAAGTCGGCACTAGGGAATGGTGATACATGCATTTTGAGATTTATGGTTTTGTTTGTAAAGAGTTATTTTTTTAGATGTATTGTACTTTATGGAAGCTTTGTAACATTTTGAGCTGGATAGCTCAAGGGTTTTATGGATGTAAATAAAGTTTTCTTTTGCCTTTAATGTGTTTTGGTTTTAAATTTAAGTGATCATAGCCATGGTGCAAATAGGTTTTTAATTTATCGGTTTTTGACAAGTTGTGTAACATTGTCTCATTTAATTGGATAACTCTAGTTATATGGCAGGTTTTATAGAGGATTATTACCCTTGTGTTCTTCATGTTGTTCCTTCAAATTTCTCTTTATCGGGTTGTCGCAAACTATAGCAGCCAAGTGGATATGCCTCTAACTGAAGTCCACATGAATAGAGAAGAAGGAAACCTCAAGGGAGATGGCTTGATTGAACACTATGTGCTTGCAAAGTGCACAATCTTGTACATAGAGTATTTGGAGAATTTACTCTTTAACTCTGATGGTGGCTTGGTTATTTATGATGAAAATTACCTTTTATATGAGTTTTCCATAAGTGGTCTAGGGTTTAGAGTCCAACTCCAACCCAAAACACTTAAAAAAAACCCATTTTTTTAGGCATTTTGGGCACTGTTAGCATGCCATCAGTGTGCCTAGTACATGCACCAGGATGCTGATAGGCATCCCAGTGAGCTGCGTGCAGCTCGTTAAGCTCAATGGCATGCAAGTGCCAATCAGCATAGGAGTGCCAACACTTGGACCGTAGCTATTGTGCACTGGTTGTGCATTACTGCATGCTCATGCACAATGTAGTGCACCGGCTTGCATGCATGTTGACTAGTACGCTGCTAGTCGCACGCCATGAAACTTTTCTGCGATCGTGACACCTTCTGGCCCAAATTTCTCTATCATGCTTTTTGATCCCATATAATACCATTTTATTTTTTCTTCACACCTTTAATGCATGTGACCCATTAGGTTCTCAGTTATATTGGCCACCCATATCAACACTTGATCTCGAGTAGATCATGAGCAATATCTAGCAACACATCATGACCCCCAATTAATCAGAAAATTCAGTAGTTTGAGACAAACCTTTCCATAGATAATTATATGTGCAATTGGTCCTTTTTTCAGACTATACTCCACTCAATTCAAAGCATGGACTCTATGTACCATCCTCCTATATAGCATACTAAACTCTACTATGCAGAAGAATGCTATCCAACTATGTCCAATTAAACCTTATTATTTTATGTCCAAATTAAAACTTTTCCAATTTAACATATATATGTCATACATATCATATAATCGCTATAACTAGGACATACCTAACATACTTAATAACTATAAACTATAAATCTGATTCCATAGATAAACATGCCCAAAAACTTACATCCTTATTAAAACCAATTAAATAAATCATTAACTCAAAACAAAATTATTAAATTGAATTATCTAGCTACCCCAAATGAATGAACATAATAGATAATATAATGCATGAGCTAAATCTCTTACTTTTCTAACAAGCTTGAACTCCTCTTCTCATGTCAACTCCGCTATCTAGTGGCTCCAAACCTATGTATAGGAAAACCCACACGCTAAACTATTGAAAGCTTAGTAGTACATATATTTATAAAAATTATTGCATGCATATACACACATAACATGACATTCAAACATCACCCACAATTATTCTTATATATGAATTATTTTATCATATGATAATGCCAATCATATTATAATAATAAGGTTGTGTACCTGGTAAGTGGAAGTCATAATCGTATAATCATATTGAATTTGTAACATTTCATAACTCACCATTATTTTAATATTCAATTGCCCAACTACTCAACACATGGACTATCTAGATATAGAACGCTTTCATAAGCTTAGGCCATTCTACTCATATGTTTGTGAGAACTCGTCCGAGCTCTCATGTCAAGTGCACTCATATGAGCTTGGACTACCTTGCCCATAAGTGAAAAGAATAAAATCATTTTAAATGGTATGCCATTTATTCTAATGCTAGTCCTAGTACGAGTAATGGGCACTTAAAAACTTCTTGTATTTCCTCTTTCATTCGCATAGAACATATTTGGAGTATAAAACTCATCTCATACCATATGTATCATATAATCATTTTAGATTTCGGATCGTAACTAAATAAGTACTTGTTCAATCACAACACATATCATTCATATATCAACATGTTCCCCCACTATGTTCAACCATGTTCATGTCTCATTCATCATTCATCATACCATTATTCAATATAAAACATGTGTTCAATCCTGTTCAGTTTGATCATAACATAACTATTTATAACTGCTCATATTTCTCATACAATCATTCATATTCGTCATTGTATCATACCTATAAAATCACATTTTACGTATGCTTCATAACCATGTATACATATATTATTTACATGAGACTTGTCATATTTAATTCACAATTATTTACAATAATAATTTTGTATACCTATATCAAAACATATGCCTTCAATCATATCCAACACAAATAAATTTTATCATAGATCAACATCCTATTATCTCATTGTATTCCTCATGATACCATGTTCATATAATCACCATTAACATAACTTCTCATATAATTTGATCATATTCACTTCAAGACATATTCCTTATAATATGAAATGCATACATATATTCAAGCATCATGTCGTGCCATATGTATATACATACATTATAGAGCATTCCATATTAACTCACTTAATAAAAGATTCCATATTCAGAGACTCATTCATTCATACCATTTTATCTTAATTATACTAATAAAAAATCATACAATTTATGTGACATATGTACTTGTGGCATCAACGCAATCTATATATTATATCATCATCATATTATACACAATACCAGTTGTGAATTCGATATCATATAATTTAACCATATTAAATTACAATTATTCATATTTATTTATGTCCAATTACGACATAAATTCATGTCTAAAAGTAGTGATTTATAACACTGGAATCATATAGACATAAAATAATCAAAATGCAAAATTTTTTGAGTAACAAAGACTCTGCACGAGTGTGTCCAAGTGACATGCCCGTGTTGGCTTTTGACAATCAGCCCAACACGATACATATTGGTTCAACACGCCAGTGTCCTAGGCAATTGTCATTTTTAGTCCCTGAATTTCCAGTCCAAAATTTTCTTAATTTCCAGTGTTTTCCAAACCCAATTTCAATATTTTTCTTACCAAAGTTCATATAAAAATCATACTAATTTATTCAATTATTCAACATTAATCCTATAAATATACCAAAATACTCAAAATTCATAAATTGACATAAAATCTCAAAAATTCTTCATTGTGTTTATCTTTTTCCAATGATTTCCAAATTTTAAGTCACAAACAGCCATTTAATCATGCCATAATTTAATCAATCTTATTTCTTTATGTTATAACATTACAACAACATAGTTCTCAAATATATTTCCAATAAATTGCTTATTTTTAGAATATTGACAACCAATTCACAGTCTAACCATAGACTAATCACACAACAATAAAATAGCGAATAAATATGATTATATGTACAGACCTATTTTTGGAGCCACAAAACCCAATTCTAACAATCTACCTTGGTATGATGAGCATCTCCACTGATTAAATCATCCTTTTAGACAAAAAATTAATATCATGGAACTACTCTGTGTTATTAAAAAATAATAACCATTACTCTGTATCTAAAACCCAAAGAAAAATAACTAGGAACAATTACTACTAAAAGTTTGAAGAGAAAGGAATACTGGAATTAATCTTAACATTGGTTATCCTTGTTCACTGGTGGAAGAATGTATGTGTGTTCGGGGAATAATGAAAATTTATGGAAAAAGGGTCTCAGTCAAAAGTGCCAAATGAAGGGAATTTTCAATGTATTTATAATGGATATGGGCGGCTAAGGCTATGTAAGGGTTAAAGTGAAGGAAATGTTGTGTTCAAGAACCAAAATAACAAAAACGTGCAAAGGAAGGCCATGTAGTAACACGTGTGTGTTCACTTATACTCCGGGCGTGCAAATTGCCCAAAATCAGGAATATAGGCATGTTAACATGTTTTGATTTCTTTTTTTTTCCCTAAATAATATTGTATTTATATGATATTATTTTCTTTTTATAATAATATAATACACTTAAATTCTTTTTGTTCTTTATTCTTTATTTAATTCTTTTTAATTACTTTTATTCATTTTTCTTTTAACCCTTCAATTTTGTATTAATTTCATTTTAGACCCGTATTAAATTCTTACCATTTCCTTGTATTTCTAATAATCTATGCTAACTCCTAGATGCTAAATCATGGCCATTACACTGTGTGTCAGCTCCTGATGTGAACTAACGCATGGAAGATAGTTCAACATACCAAGGAGATGGGAGATTGGTTATGCCACTTGGACCAATCACAAGATCAAGAAATAATAAGCTTAAGGCAGCCTTGGTATGTGGAGAAGTAGAATGAATTAAGCTTGAAGAATCAACATCAATAGGTGGCCCAAAGCTTATCACACTCATTTGGGCGTGTGGAGACCAAGACACCTAGCCCAATGGGCTAGACAAGGTGGAAATCTATTGAGACTTGTTACTCAAAAAGATATGTCTTTGAAGACCTTCTTCAAAGACGTTTCTACTTTGGCTAAAGTTTCTAGAGTAATAACCTCGAAAAGAGGCCATGAATATACTCTCCTTCTAATAGAAGCGGTGAATCATCTATTGGCTATCCAACTACATTCAAATACCTCAAGTATACATGTTATCTTCTTGATTGGATCAAATGGTAGATCTCAAAAGCTGTGAGTATGCGATGTTTAGAATTAATATGTAGATGCTTGCTAAGGATAGTCAAGTACATTGGATGACCTGCTATAAGACTACTATATGGATCATCTATTCAAATGTTAGTGATAGTCTCGTCATAGCAACGTTGCAACTATCTTTATATAGAATGCTGATTCTGTGCTTTAACTCCATTCCTTGTTGTCTCATAGAGGTTGCTCATAGGGTAGGTACAACTTGAGGTATTTGAAGGTGATTGGGTAGCCAATAGAGAATTCACCACTTTTGATAGAGGGAGTGTATATCCACAGCTTATTGTTGAGATCATTACTCATGAATCTCTGACTGGAGTAGAAACATCATGAAGATGGTCTTCCTAGTGACAGGATCTCACATCATTTGGGCTATATGTGATGTAGTTAGTCTAGTGGGAGCTGACACATATAGTCCATGCTCTGAACCTATTGGGGTATATATAGAATGATGAAAGGACAAATTGCACAGATAATAGTCTATGGAAAGGTTCTTAGTTAACCCACTACTTTCTGGCTAATTCAGAGTTATGATGTGTTGCTAGATACTGCTCATGATCGGCCTAAGATTAAGTGTTAATCCGAGTGGCCAACATAGTTGGGAACCTAATTGGTCACACGCATTAAAGGTGTGAAGGAGAAGTAAAATGGGCCTTTGGATTGGATCCAAAACTGTAAGAGTCCAAGTCCAAACACTTTTTCGATCGAGAACGTAGTTCCCAGGCGGGATAAGGGTCCTGATCGAAAATAGCTACTTGACTAAAACAGCATAAAGTTTCGACCAAAAAAGTAGTTTCCCGATTTGGACTCGCCTGACATGGACACTTTCTGTTATGGAGCAGCCTATACACTAAGTTTCAAGGATTCAACAAGAGGACTAGAAGGCAAGGATCAAGCACAAGAGGTCTCTAGTCCTTTTAGGGTGCCTCAAGGTCCTATAACCAGGTCTTGATCTAAGAAGTTTCAACAAGCCTTAATCCATCATCTACAAGGCTTAATGAATTCAACTAGTTAAGGTTTACAAGGACATCAAAATTTTGGAACTTGTGCAGCCCAAGTTCAATACAACTTAATCCAAATCCAAGTTACTAATGGGTAATATTAAGAATGTAATGGGCCACATTTGTTATGGGCTAGCCAAATATGTATGGGGAAACTACATTTGTTTGCTGGTTTTAGGTTTAATCGTATTTATTAGGCTTAAATAAGGGGCTGACAAATTTATGTCTTTTAAAAGAGTCCATTAGTTTCTGTTATTGAGCAGCCTATACACCAAGTTTCAAGGATTCAACAAGAGGACCAAGAAGGCAAGGATCAAGCTCAAGAGGTCTCTAGTCCTTTTAGTGTGCCTCAAGGTCCTATAACCAGGTCTCGATCTATGAAGTTTCAACAAGACTTAATCCATCATCTACAAGGCTTAGTGAATTCAACTAGTGAATGTTTACAAGGACATTAAAACTTTGGAACATGTGCAGCCCAAGTTCAATACAACTTAATCCAAATCCAAGTTACTAATGGGTTTAATTAAGAATGTAATGGGCCACTTTTGTTTTGGGCTAGCCAAATATGTATGGGAAAACTACATTAGTTTGCTGGTCTTAGGTTTAATCATGTTTATTAGGCTTAAATAAGGGGCTGACAGATTTATGTCTTTTAAAAGAGTCTATTAGTTTCCATTTGGGATATTATGATTTGATTAGTTTCCATTTGTGTTTAGGCTTTATTAGTTTCCAAATTCATTAAAACCTTGTAAAGTTTATAAATATGCCTTGGACTAATTAGGTTGGGCAGATTATAAAATTGTTAATCCAAAAATGTTGTTTTGCTTTTATCTTTATGTTCTTGTGCAGAATTCATCTTTTAAGGAACATTCAAGTAGATTGATCGCCTTATTTTGGAGTGTTTCAAAATTGGAATTCAGAAACAAGTTTTCTTTATTCTAATTTTTGATCATCTTATCTAAGTAATCTGATTTCTAACCTTCTTAGGGTTGTTGCTGAATTGAGTTTTAGGGTTTTCATGTTAATGCTTTGAGGGTTCATATATATATATAAAGGGGTTCTCAAGCTTATTCATGGAGGTTCCATATCATTTGGTATCAGAACTTTTAGCTCAAGATCAAGTTTTATCCTTTATAATTCGTGTTCTTTAATGCTATTTCTTTCGTTCATTTGTCTTGTTATTGTTTTTTTTTTCTTTGGTTAAATCAATTGTTTGCTTTCTAAAATTCAAATTTGCAATTGTAGTTGAGGTTTAAAAAAAACAAAAAAAAATATTCAAAAAAAAGGAGTGATTGGCAGAATTCAGATTTCTTGAGTGTTTAATACCCTAATCGGGTCTGATTTGCATATCATTACATCCTTGCTTATTAAGAATTATTGGCAGGTCTGATTTAGGAATTAATTATTAATTTCCTATTTGGCCTCTAATTACCATATCTATATATATCTTGCCGTATCATTACATTCTTTGTTCATTAAGAAATATTGCTTATTGTGGCAGATTTGGATTTCTTCTTTAAAAAAAAACCTTCTAAATTTGTTTCTTTCTTATTCAAGGCAAATCTTTGTTTCTTCTTTTACATATCATTTGCATCTATTTGAGTTTCCTAATTTATTGCTTCTGATCTGTTTTTTTTTCATTGACCGAATTGCTTCAAGCTTGTTTTTTTTTGAATTTCAGTTTGGAATTCTACTTGAATTGCTTCAAATATTTGAATTGTTGTAAAAAAGTGTGATTCACCTAAGAACATAAAAGAATTAGCTAGAGTGGTGTGAGGAAGCCTTGAGTGACATTTTATTTGAGTTAAATACGAGTGACCTCCCCACTTCATTTGAGGTGAAACATGTGAGGGAGTGTTTGTGAGGTTCTTGAATTATTTCCTTTTTCTCTTTGTTTTCTAACTTTCTTTTGTAGCAATGTCAAACCAAAGTGGAGAAAATGATGCTAGTCATATTGATGAAGCCAGACTACGTGAGGATCAACAAGGAGAGTTTGCAAGTCTTAATAGAAATATGGTGGCTATGAGGGACATATTAGAGCTCATGGAGGCAAGGCTGCAAGCTATTGAACGAGCCACACCGAATCACAATAGGGGAAATAGGGGAGGTAGAAACTGAATACTTCAAGTAGATGATGTGAAAGTTGAATAAATGGATTACAATGGAGATGATGATGATTTTGGCAATATATTTGCATCTTGTGTTAATGGGGCTGTTTTGGATGATTTTTACTTATTTGATGGTTTCTTGTTTAAGAGAAATAGATTGTGCATTCCTAAGTGTTTTATGAGGGAATTGTTGATTAAGAAGGCACATGGAGGAGGCTTAATGGGGCATTTTGGGGTAAATAAGACCTATGACATGTTGTTAGAACATTTCTTTTGGCCTGGTATGAAACATGATGTGCATAAAGTTTGTGAGCATTGCATCACATGCAGAGAGGCTAAGTCTAAGTTGAAACCACATGGGTTATACACACCATTACCTGTTCCTGGTGAACCTTGGATTGATTTGTCCATGGATTTTGTGCTTGGGTTGCCTAGGACTGGGAAAGGTCATGATAGTATATTTGTTGTGGTTGATAGATTTAGTAAGATGGCTCATTTTATACCATGTCATAAAACTGATGATGCTAAGATGATTGCTGATTTGTTTTTCAAAGAAGTTGTGCATTTAAATGCCATACATAAGAGCATTGTCAGTGATAGAGATGTTAAATTTTTAAGTCATTTTTGGCGAGTGTTTCGGGGAAAGTTAGGAACTAAGCTATTGTTTTCCAGTACTTGTCACCCTCAAACTGATGGACAAATTGAAGTAGTTAATAGGACTTTGGTTACTTTGCTTAGGGCTATCATAGAAAAGAACATTAGGACATGGGAGGATTGTTTACCATTTGTAGAGTTTGCTGACAATAGGATTGTTCATAGCACTACTCATTCTTCTCCATTTGAGATTGTTTATGGATTTAATCGGCTTACTCCTATTGATTTATTGCCATTGCCACCTAATAATTTTGTGAGTGTTGATGCTAATTCTAAGGCAGATTTGGTGAAGAAGTTACATAAACAAGATAAGGAGAGGATTGAAAAGCAAAATGCTAAAATAGCTTCACATGTGAACAAGGGAAGGAAGCTAATGGTTTTTCCAGCCTGGAGATTGGGTTTGAGTGCATTTTTGCAAAGAGAGGTTTCCACTTCAGAGGAAGTCTAAGCTAGACCCAAGAGGAGATGGTCCATTTCAAATACTAGAAAGGATTAATGACAATGCTTACAAAGTGGACCTACCATATGAGTATAATGGTAGTGCTTCATTTAATATGATGATTTGAGTCCTTTTGATGTAGGTGATGCTTTAGATTTGAGTACAAATCCTTTTGAGGAGAGGGGAAATGTTATGGAGCAGCCTATACACCAAGTTTTAAGGATTCAACAAGAGAACTAAGAAGGCAAGGATTAAGCTCAAAAGGTCTCTAGTCTTTTTAGCGTGCCTCAAGGTCCTATAACCAGGTCTCGATCTAATAATTTTCAACAAGCCTAAATCCATCATCTACAAGGCTTAGTGAATTCAGCTAATGAAGGTTTACAAGGACATCAAAACTTTGGAACATGTGCAGCCCAAGTTCAATACAACTTAATCCAAATCCATGTTACTAATGGGTTTAATTAAGAATGTAATGGCCCACTTTTGTTATGGGCTAAATAAGGAGCTGATAGATTTTTGTCTTTTAAAAGAGTCCATTAGTTTCCAATTGGGACATAATTAGATTAGTTTCCATTTGGGATATGATTAGAATAGTTTCCATTTGCGATATAATTAGATTAGTTTCCATTTGGGATATGATTTGATTAGTTGCCATTTAGGATATGATTTGATTAGTTTCCATTTGTGTTTAGGCTTTATTAGTTTCCAAATTCATTAAAACCTTGTAAAGCCTATAAATATGCCTTGGACTAATGGTTGGGCAGATTATGAAATTGTTAATCCAAAAAGGTTGTTTTGCTTTTATCTTTGTGTTCTTGTGTAGAATGCATGTTTTAAGGAACATTCAAGTAGGTTGATCACCGTCTTGTGGAGTGTTTCAAAATTGGAATTCAAAAACAAGTTTTCTTTATTCTAATTCTTGATCATCTTATCTAAGTAATCTGACATCTAGCCTTCTTAGAGGTTGTTGCTGAATTGAGTTTTGGGGTTTTGATATTAATGCTTTGGGGGTTTATATATATATAAAGGGGTTCTCAAGCTTATTCATGAAGGTTCCATATCAGGTTTGGCTAGGTGGCACACAAAGTCGAAAGAGACTGGTGGCTCTTGTTTGATCTAGGATAAAGGAATAGAGTTGTGTCTCTGCTATCAGCTTAAGCTTTTGGCAGAACAGTAAGCGCTCTTTCTGATTAAGCTTAAACTGATAGCAGAGGCACAACTCTATTCCTTTATCCTAGATCAAACAAGAGCCACCAGTCTCTTTCGACTTTGTATGCCACCTGGTCAAACCTGTTCCACACCCCCCTAGACCCGAGACATATCAAAACCCGTTTCATACCCTCCTAGACCCAGGACGTATCATTCCCTTCCTCTTTAAGGAGGTTCATCCTCGAACCTGGCACACGAAAGTTGGGTCCGGATCCCACTTCTGTGTGCTAGGTTCAAGGACGAACCTCCTTAAAGAGGGAGGGAATGATACGTCCCAGGTCTGAGGGGGTGTGAAACGGGTTTGGCCAGGTGACACACAAAGTCGAAAGAGACTGGTGGCCCTTGTTTGATCCATGATAAAAGAATAGAGTTGCGCTTCTACTATCAGCTTAAGCTTTTGGCAGAACGGTAAGCACTTTTTCTAGTTAAGCGTGCTATAGCAGGGGCAGTACCATAATGGGTGACCTCTTATGAAGTGCTTGGCTCAAGGCGGTTAAGTGGCCAATTAAGCATTGTTGAGTAGGGTCGGTACCAAGATGGGTGACCGTCTAGGAATACCTTAGCCCAATCACATCGGTCTTTGTACTTAATTAAATAGGCAAGTACATAAGAATCGTACATCTTTTGGGAAAGTGGCTTAATTAGTAGATCAACTATATTCTTATCAATGGGCACTCTTTCTACTATATCATTTTTACCATTGATTTCTCTAATCAAATGGTATCTTTTTAGCACATGCTTGGACTTTTGATGAGACTTTGGGTCCTTTGCTTGCGTAATGGCTCCATTGTTATCACAATATAGCTGTATCGGATCAATAATGCTAGAAACCACACCTAGTTTTGTGATGAATTTCTTTATCCAAATTGCTTCCTTAGCTGCCTCGGAAGTTGCAATGTACTCCGCTTTGGTTGTGGAATCGACAATTGTATCCTGTTTAGAACTCTTTCAACTGACTGCTCCACCATTCAAAGTAAATAAATAAACTGACTAGGATTTTGAATCATCCTTATAAGATTGGAAGCTATCATCAGTATACCCGCTTACAATAAGATCTCTATCTCTATATACCAAGAATATATCCTTAGTCCTTCTAAAGTACTTAAAGATCTTCTTGACAGCCACCCAATGACCCTCACCAGGGTCCAATAGGTATATGCTCATGACACTTAGAGCATATGATACATCGGGCCTTATACATATCATAGCATATATGATTGATCATATAGCTGAAGCATATGAGATCATACTCATGCGTGCCCTTTAGTCTTGTGTCTTTGGACACATAGACTTTGAAAGGATAATCCCATAGATCATGGGAATGAATTCTCTATTGGACATCTCCATGCTAAACCTCTTTAGCATCTTGTCTATATATATAGACTATGAAAGACTAAGCAACCTTTTAGATTTATCTCTATAGATCTTTATCCCCAAAATATAGGTTGCATCTCCAAGGTATTTCATAGAGAAATTCTTAGACAGCCAAATCTTGACTGATTGTAAGACCGAGATATCGTTTCTTATGAGTAGTATGTCATCTACATATAACATGAGGAATACGACTACACTCATACTAACCTTCTTATACACATAAGGTTTATCCGAATTTTGTGAGAAACCAAACTCTTTGATTGTCTCATCAAACCAAATATTCCAACTCCGGAATGCTTGCTTCAATCCATAAATGGATATTTGAAGTTTGCTTACCTTTTGGCCATTTTTAGATATGAAGCCCTCTAGTTGTGTCATATACACATCCTTGGTAAGGTTTCCACTAAAAAAAAGCAATCTTCACATCCATTTGCTAATCATAATGAGTGGCAATGGCTAGGAGTATCCTTATGGATTTAAGCATGGCTATCTGAGAAAAGGTCTCATCATAGTCAATTCCTTGTCTTTGACAATAACCACTAGCTACTAGCCTAGCTTTATAGGTAACAACGTTATCCTCCATGTCGGTCTTCTTCTTGAACATCCACTTGGCCCTATGGATTTTATCCTTTCAGGTGTGTCAACCAAAGTTGACACTTGGTTTTCATATATGGAATCAATTTATGACTTTGGCTACTAGCTACTTGTCATATTCTGAACTATTCAAAATTTCTTTTTAGGATGCATGTTCATCATCTTCTATGAGCAATATGTCATTATGTTCACTAATGAGAAATTCATATCTCAGGAAAATTGCATATCCTACTAGATCAACGAAGCACTTGTGCTTCAGAAGGTTCAGCTACTACTTCATCTATGTGAGTAATAGGCTCGGGTTTAGGTAATTGATTTTTGTCTGCTTGAGCATCTTGAACTTCTTCAAGTGCAATATTGCTCCCACTATCTCCTTTTAGAAGAAACTCTTTCCCTAAGAAGATAACATGTCTTGAAATAAACACCTTTTATTCTAATGGGTGGTAGAATTGATATCTATTAGTTCTTTTTAGATATCCCACACACAGACATTGGTCGGACTTAGCCTCTAGCTTGTTTGACATTGTTCGCTTTACATAAGCTCAATAACCCCATACTCTTATGTGAGAAAGAATGGGCCTCTCACCTTTCCATATCTCATATAGAGTATATCAACTGTCTTGGAAAGGACTCCATTTAAAATGAAATGGCAATCTCTAGTGCATAACCCCAAAATGATTTAGGGAGTTTTATAAAGCTCATCATAGACATCACCATGTCTAACAAGATTCAGTTTCTCCTTTTAGCCGCACCATTGTGTTGTGACGTGTAAGGTGGAGTCCATTAGGATAATATTATATTATCCCTTAGATAACCTTGAAACTCTTGGCTCAAGTATTCACCACATCGATTTGATCTAATTGTTTTAATACTTTTGCCAAGTTGTTTATCTACTTTATTTCTATACTCTTTGAACTTTTCAAATGTATCATATTTGTATCTCATAAGATACACATGCCCAAATTGTGAGTATTAATTGTGAGGGATAACCACCTCTGGTGTGCATGGACATTAGACCACATACATATGAATGTATCAGGTCTAATGGCCTATTGGCATGTTCACCCTTTCCCTTAAAGGGTAATTTCGTTATCTTGCCTAATATGCAAGATTTACATGTGTCATATGATTCATAATCAAATGACCCTAAGCTACCACCTTTGTGCATCTTAGTCATGCACCTCTCACTTATATGGCCAAGGCGACAATACCATAAATATGATGATTTCAAGTTATCTTGTTTTTGCCTTTTATTGTCATTGATATTTAAAATTAGATTAGACATATCTAATATGTATATACCATTACATAATGTACCACTTGCATAAAGAATATCATTCAACATAATATAACAACTATTATTACTAAAAGTCAAATGAAATCCATTCTTATTCAAATAAGAAACCGAAATAATATTTTTTTGTCAATGCAGGTACAAAAAAACAATTATCCAAATTTAATAAGTCCACTAAAGAGTGTCAATACATAGGTTCCTATAGCTAATGCAGTAACTTTTGCTCCATTTCCAACACACAAGCCCAATTATCCCTTGTTGAGTTGCCTATTGTTCCTTAAGCCCTCCATATTGGTCCATATGTGTGAGTCACAACTGATATCTAATACTCATATATTATTATTAGAAACAGTATTCACTTCAATGACATAAATACCAAAAGTAGATGGGGCATCAAATGCCTTCTTCTTCAAGGACTCTAAGTAGGCCTTGCAGTTTCTCTTCCAATGACCATTCTTGCTACAATGGAAGCAAGTCCCCTTTGAGACAGTTTCTTTGGCCTTCTTCTTAGCCATATTTCATGGACTTTTTCTTCTTGTTGTTCTTTTTCTTAGAACTCAAAGAGTCCACCAGCATCACAGCTTTACTCTCCTACTTGATAGAAGGCTCATCAGTCTTGAACAAATTGATAAGCCTGAGTATTGTGAATGTAATCTTATTCATCCTATAGTTAGACAAATTATGGATAAATATTAGGCAAGATGGTGAGAATTAAGTCTATACTTAATTTATGGTTCATCACAAAGCCCAATGTACCCAACCTCTCAATGTTCTTATTCATCTTCAGTGCATGTTGCACCGGAGATGTCCCCTCAACCATCTTGGAACAAAAAGTAACTTGGAGATTTTGAACCTTTGGGATCTCGCTTGCTCATCAAAAAGCTCCCTAAGGTAGAAAACTATGGTATTGGCATCCATAATCTCATACTATTTCTGAAGCCAAATGTCATAGAGGCAAGCATAATATAGCCCACGCCACATGATCATCATTAATGGCATCTTCAGCAGGTCAAGAGGGAAGTGGGTCATCTAGGACACAAGATATTTTCTCACCTTTGAGAACTATTCTCAAATTCCTAAGTTAGTCTAAGAAGTTTGGCCCTTCAACTTGTTTGACTCCAAAATCGATTGCAAGTTCACATTTAGTGACATGATGATGATTCTAGTAACCTAGATGTAAAAAAATCATATTAGAAAATGTACATGAAAAGCATGATTACTCAACAAATCAATATAATTGCTTAAGACCAACCCATTAATCATGAAATCATATTTCAATGGTTCGAATATTTTCTTATAAAGTAGGCTTGAGTCAACTCAATCTTAACTCTAGAGGAACTCTAGTTCTTACCATATTAATGGAAGGTATTAATCTTAATTATTATTTATTGAGGGATTATGTTTAATTTAGTATCATCTATTAATTAGCATGCTTAAACATTCATCATCACAAGAACATATAAAGATAGTTACATTAACTATATTGCATGATTATGGACATACTAATATCAATTTCTAGAGTCAAAAAGGGATTGATTAGATCTCACTTAGGCATATGCATGAGTTACAATCCAAAAAAAAAAAAATCAAATTTCTACTTCTAAGTCTTCTTGTTTATGGCACCACCTCCTTGCTTCTTGCTCCTTTGCATTTCCAATCTATCCTAATCCTATGTAATCTAATTACATATTTCAAAAAGAAAACCTCAATTTACACTTGAAGAGAGTGAGATAAGAAGAGAAATACATGAGAAAGAAAGAGAAGCAGAGACACGCAGGCTCTATTTACTATAAATCAAAAATATTAATCATGCATGTTTAATCATATTGACTTAAGTCCATAATCATCCATTGTGCAATCCATACACTCCTAACATGCATTCTCTAATGCATAAAGAAAGGTAAAATTGAAATGACAATTTTGGATTCCAATTAGAAAAACTAGTTCCAATATTTGAACCGAAATTGCCTACTTATATTGATTAGTTTAATTTCACTTTGAATCTAATTTCCATATGGATTTAAATCCTTTAATCATATTAATATTAAAACTCCATATTTCTAGAAATTAATTCACCTTAAGTCCAAGTTATAATGATGTCAAAATTAAACAATTTAATTATATCATACACACTACTATCTAGTCATACTAGAAATGAAATCGCTTAACTTAAATTGATTCAAAATCAAAACTGAAAAATTCTCATGAATTCCAATAACTTAAATCATCATTATAATCATCTATAGGTTATTCGAGCCAATCAAAACAATTTGGAACAAGCCAAATCATTAAGCCCAGTGAACTGACACACAAGATACTCAAATCGACACATTCATCAACTAGAATTATCTTCGAATCTCTAAATCGAGCAAAATCATTTTGGCATGCATTCAACATAAAAAAAAAATATCATAATTATCATATAAATATGATACAAAGGTGTTGGAACCGAAATTGATATATACAAAAATTTGCAAACAAAACATCCCCATCAAGGCACACAAATCAGTATGGTTTTGTCTCTTGTTTGTAAAATTAATTAAAACAATTTTAATTAAAACTTTGGAGCTATTTAGAAGTTAAAACAAATTCTTAACATGTTAAATTAATATTCATATAATCACATTATAAAAACACATCAAACAATCCTATCAATTATACCATACAACATCACTAGATCATGCAAAACCTAGTTTTCTACCATATTATTCATAAATCCGAATTTCACCAATTAAATCACATTCAATCTAATTTTCAATCACAATTATATCCCTTGATCATCTCATGATCATATTATGAAAGAAAAAAAAATGAAAACAAATTTACAATCAAATAAATTTTCAAAACAATGGAAACCGAAACTGCCAATTTTATACAATCTAATGACATCTTCAATTAAAATTAATTTTAATGGGTATAGGGAGTCCTGATACTAATGTCGGGTTTTGATCATGTATCACATATAAAAAACACAACGGAAAATAATTTTTTTTAAAATCTGAACCCATTAAATCAACATATGTCATTAAAATCAATTAAACCGTACTAGGGTTGAAGAATTATCTTTCTATTCTTTGGTTTGTTCCTTCAATTTCTCCTTACCAGGTTATCGCAAACCATAGCAATCCAAAGTAGAATCATATATCACATATCAAAAATACAGCGGAAAATAATTTTTTTAAAAACTTGAACCCATTAAATCAACATATGTCATTAAAACCAATTAAACCGTACTAGGGTTGAAGAATTATCTTTGTATTCTTTGGCTTGTTCCTTTGATTTCTCCTTATCTGGTTATCGCAAACCACAACAATCTAAAGTAGGATCACCTCTAATATTGATCCACGTAAAGAAATAAAGATAGAAACTCCAAGGGTGATAGCTAAAACAATCACAAAGTGCTAGCAAGGTGTTGTATTCTTGAGAGAGTATGGAGAATTAAACTCTTTTAATTCTGATGGTGGCTTTATTTTAATTAATATTCTAAACATTTAAAATAGTATTTATATGCATTTTATAAACATACTAGGGTTTAGAGTCCAACTCTAACCTAAAAAGCTATTCAAAATCCAACAAAATAGGCTTATTTGGGATGTTGTCAGCACGCCTATGCATGGTCGTACTAATACCGTGCACACAGCTACTGTGCATGGGTTGTGCAAGCTACACGGATCATGCACAATGTAGCCCGCTAGCGTGCTGGTTGGCACGTTGCCAGCATCCAACAGGCCCACGCCTCGCGAAATTTTCCGCAATCACGATACCGTTTGGCCCCAATTTCTCTCTCATACTATTCGATCATGTCCAAGACAATTTTACTCATTTTTCACATGTTCAATGCAGGTGACTCATTAGGTTTCTAGTTAGGTTGGCTATCCAGATCAACACTTGATATCGGACAAATCATGAGCGATATCTAGCAATACTCATAATCTCTAATTGACCGAAAAGTCGGTAATTTGATTATAAACATTTCCATAGATAATTATCTATATAATTCATCCTTTCACCATATTATATCTTACTCAATTCAGAGTATGGACTATGTGTCAGCTCCCACTAGACTAACTATGTCACATATAGTTCAAGTGATATTAGATCTTGTCTCGAGACTTATTACTCTGTTAGGTTTCGAGTGTGTGATATTATAGGTTTTTAAAATAGGTTTGTATTATATTAGCAATTTCGGGTGTGCTTTTTTTGTGTGCAGGAGTTGCTGTAGTGATGCGTGTTTTATGTAATCATATTTACGTAAATAAATGTATCAATAAAGTATTGTTTTATTTTATTTAGTGTTGGAACCAATTACCTATTATTATATGTATTCCATTTTTTTCCTTTTAGACAAGATAAAATAATTTACTATTTATTGAGTATTCGGTTTAATATTTAAATAATGATTATGCTTTATTTAATTAATTGGTTATTCTTTTCTCCTGCAATTGAACCACTAAGTCTCAAAATTACGAGCCAACCAGTTTTAAACATTTGATATAGTTTGATTTTTAATTCTAGCAACGGTATTTTATTGTCAGTACATATTATTAAAAAAATTATTAACTGGTGTATTTTTATTCTAACAATGGTATTTTATTGTCAATACATATTATTAAAAAAATTAGCAGCTGGTGTATTTTTATTCTAACAATTCATAGATAATATATTTCAACTACATAGTTTATTTTTTTTAGACAATAACATTTTACTTCCAAACTTTACTATATAAAAAAAAATTATTCCAAACTAAGACTATTAGCAACTATTCAATTTTGGTGCCTTTTTTTAAAATTAAAGAAACTATATTTTACATATTTCACAAATAGATTAAGGAATTTATTTTATAAAAATTATTTAAATCACTGTAGAATTAATTAAAGTGATGCAATTTTAAATGTATATTTTATGGATGTTTAGAAATTTTGAATTCAATTAGGCACTTCATAAATTTTGAAATACTAAAATAAATACTTTCTAATACAGGGCTAAAATATAATGCAAATATTGATGGAATTCATTAAACTAAATTGTTGCTATTAGAAGTATACTTTGCAAATTGTTTTCATATTTTTCTCATAATGCAGTTACATACAAAAATTCATTTTGAAATACATGTTTTCTATGGTTTAAATATCAAATTTCTTTCTAAAGTATACAAATAATTAAATATTTTATAAATTTTTAAATACTGAAATATGTATTTTATATAAAAAAAACATCATGCAACGATCAAAAAAAAAATTCTAAATAAATTGTCTCTATTTAAAATATATTCTGTAAATTATCTATGATGTTTATGATTCTTCTATCAATATGTTGTAGTTACATATAGAATTTCATTTTGATATATATATATATATGACGTTCAAATATTTTTCTAAATCACA
This sequence comes from Balakata baccata, assembly GCA_949630135.1. NCBI lineage: Eukaryota > Viridiplantae > Streptophyta > Magnoliopsida > Malpighiales > Euphorbiaceae > Balakata > Balakata baccata. The sequence goes on from CATIWF010046301.1 coordinate 28,880, forward strand.
CAAATATTTCTTTTTGCAGCTTGCTGTATATTCATGTTTTAATTACATAACAATATTCCTACCACTCTATCGTTAGCGTTCAACCTTGCATTAAGGTACGTTTACTTAAAAAAATTTCTAAAAAACATATGCATTTATAGCTGCATATTAAATAAAAAAAAATGCAGATGTTTAGTTTTTTTATTTATATTCTTAGAAATTAGTTTTAATATTTCGCATTAGTAAATTCTAAATTTTGCTTCATTGATTTTATTGTTTTTTTAGTATAAGTAACGATAATTAGGTTTTGATGTCTATTTTATGGTATGTAAAGATATGAAACGAAGTAGACAACTTGCATTTGTTGACATTTACATACCGCACATTTTGATTAGTTAAACGTGTTATCTGAAGAAAGTAATATTATATCTTCTTCTACAAATCATCTTTATGATGGTATTTATCATTGTTTTATTGTTAGTAATTTCTATGTTAAAATTAACACAAAATTTTATTAATTATTTTACTGTTTTTATCAATATTAGGTACAATAAGACAATATCTACATGCAAAGAAGCAAAGTAAATATTTCATTTATTTTTATTTATTTATTTATTCATAAAGTATATAACTTTAAAAATTATTAATATATTAAGTTTCATTTCTAACATATACTTATTAATGTACATATAGGAAACTATTTATCTAAATCCAACATTGGTCTGCCTAACAACGAATGTCAATATTATGGAGCGCAGTATTGGCTTGATGAATGTACAAAAGAATATGCTAAACAAAATAAATTCATTGACACAATTTGTTGCAGACAAAGAAAAATTAAACTACCTCTTTTAAAACAAACTCCTAATTTTTTAGATAAGCTATTACGTCATGATGGTGGATCTATTGCTAGAAAATTTAGAGAAAATATAAGAGTTTACAATTCCATGTTTGCCTTTTCATCCATCGGAGGTAAAATTGATTATAAAATTAATAAAAAATCAGACCCTTTTTTTTTAGAATATGCGGACAAAATCATCATTTAATTGGTTTATTATTGCCTATTTATTATGAAAAACCAAAATTTGTACAAACGCTGAAAATGAAATACATAATAGAATTAATTCTTTTATTCAATATAATACTAACTATTATCTAAACGAACCAATCATTGATGATTTAATGAAAATGTTTGATGCATTTAATACGCCAACAAAATCATTTAGAATTGTTAGAGATATATATAAAAATAGTACTTTTTTGCCAATGAAACTTAAAATAATTGGTAATAGAATCGAAAATAATCAGCAATATAATATATATGATAAAAATAGAGATATTATAATAGAACACAAAACTAGAAATTTAAAATGTATTAGTGTTTTGCACCCTAGCATGATGGCACTTCAACATCCAATTTTTTTCCCCTACGGTGAAGATGGATATAGAGTAGATATTAGCTACGAATTATCTAATAAAATAACAAAAAAATGTAGAAAATATATTACAATGAGAAAATATTATGCTTTTAGATTACAAAATCATCTTGAAGGTCCTACATTATTAAGATGAGGTAGATTATTTCAACAATACGTTGTTGATGCATTTTCATGTATAGAAGAATAACGATTATATTTTATTAAACGCAACAAAAAAGAATTCCGTTCAAAAGTGTATGAAAGTATTCGTAATGTTGTTTTACATAATAATATAAATTCTAATAACATAGGTAAATAAGTAATTATATTACCTTCTTGCTATACTGGTGGTCCTCGATATATGCTTGAATATTATCATGACGCAATGACAATTTGTAAATTTTATGGTCATCCTGACATATTTATGACATTTACATGTAATCCTTTATAGCCTGAAATACAATACATAATTAGTTATATACATGGTCAAAGACTTGAAAATAGACTTGATATTATCAATCGTGTATTTAAAATTAAAGTAGCCCACATAATACATTATATAAAAAAATATAAACATTTTGGAAAAGTTATAGTTTTGTTATATCCAGTTAAATTTCAAAAGCAGGGTTTGCCTCATATTCATTGCCTAATTTGGTTGCATAAAAATAATAAACTCATTACACTAGCAAATATAAATTCAATTATTTCAGCAGAATTACCTTTTTTAAAAAATGAACCTGAAATATTTGAAATTATTTCAAAGTTTATGGTAATGGTTCATGTGGTTTTATAAATCCATCATCTCCGTTCATGAAAAATAACAAATGTTTACAATATTTTCTAAAAAAATATCCAGCAAAAACAATTATTGATGAAAATGGATTTGCAATCTATAAACGTCGTGAAGACAGCAACTACATAATTAAAAACAATGAAAAAAATTGACAACCGATTTGTTGTACCTTATAATAAAGAATTAATTTTTAAATACAAAGCACATATTTGTATTGAGTATTGTTACAAATCGATAATGATTAAATATTTATTTAAATATATTAGTAAAGGATCAAATAAAATAAAAGATGTTATTAAAAATTATGAAGAAGCTATAAAACCAGTTAATGACACTGAGAATCAAATATTTGATGAAATTAAAATGTATTTAAATTGTTGCTATCTTTCTTCATGTGAATCTACTTGGAGAATTTTTGAATTTCCTATTCATTATAGAAAACTTGCTGTTGGAAAATTAATCATATATTTGCATAATATGAATACAATTTTATTAGAACTTTCCAAAAATATTAAACATATTGTTGATAGTAATTATTTCAGTCCTACTATGTTCACTGAATGGATGCATACTAATAGTCAAAATGAGGATACACATACTCTTACATATGCTGAATTTCCTACAAAATGGGTTTGACAACATAAAAAAAAATATATATGGACAAAGGGAAAAAGAGGATATTCTATAAGAAGAATAGCTTATATTCATCCTAATTCAAGCGAATTATATTATTTAAGATTATTATTAAATATTGTCAGAGATCCAAGAAATTATGAAGATATTAAAACAGTCAACGGAATTATATATAAGACGTTCCAATCTGCATGTAGTGCATATGGAATAATTGGAAATGATCAAGAATGGATTAGGACAATAGAAGAAGTTGTTTCAATTGCGCCATTTATTTATAATTCTTATATTATTATGTGAAGTTTAGTCAACCAATGTAACTATTTTTATGATGATATTTTAAATAAATCAGAAAAAAGGTTCGAAATTCTACATAAAAACATTTCTAAAGATTATCTAAAAAGTTATGTTCTACTTAAAATCGAAAAATTTTTTAATCAAAATTCATGTTCATTTTCTGATTATAATTTACTTTTACCTAATAGATCATTTACAAATGTTAGTACCAATAGACTATTAACTGAAGAACTAAATTATGATACTATATTTAAAAAGTGAACATGATTGCATGGTTAAAACTCTAAATGATGAATAAAAAACAATTTATAATGATATTATATCTTCTGTTCATAGTCAATCTGGAGAATTATATTTTATATTTGGTCATGATGGAACTGGGTAAAACATATTTATATGAAGTAATAATTTCACATAATTGATCTAATAGAAAAATAGTTTTAGCAGCCGAACAACACATTCCAAATTTAAAATAAAATTAATTTAACTAAATATTCAATATGTAAAATCAAAAAATGTACTCAATTAGCTAATTTATTAGAACAAACTTCTTTAATAATTTGGAATGAGTCACCGTTATTGTTTTGAAGCACTAGATAGATCACTTAAAGATATTCTATATATTGATAATAGTATGGATAATAAATTAACATTTGAAGGTAAACTATATTATTATGAGGTAATTTCAGACAAATTTTACCTGTTGTTACAAATGGTAATAAAAAAGATATTATAAATGTCTCATTAACTAGATCATATCTATGACAACATTTTAAAATTTATAAACTTACAAATAATATGCATTTTTCTTTTACTAACACAATTTCTAGAATTGATCTATTAGCATTTACAAAATGGATTTTATCAGTTAGTGATGGAAAAACACATTCTTCTCAATTAAATGATTTAGATAATGAATTTAATTGGATTCAAATTCCAGATAACATTCTTATTCGAAATTATACAAATCCAATTACTGAAATAATTAAAGAAACATATCCTGATTTTCTAAATAAATATAATGATCCTTTATATATAAAAGAACAAGTCATAATAATACCAACTAACGATGTAGTTGACGTAATTAATCAGCAAATAGTTGAAATGCTTCCAAATGAAGAAAAAATTTAATATAGCTTTGATTCTATATGTAAAACATCAACTAATTTTAGCGAACTAGAAACCATTTATCCAATTGAATTTTTAAATTTTTTAAATTTTAATAGATTTCCACGACATGAATTAAAACTCAAGAAAAATATTTCAGTTATACTATTACGTAATATTAATCCAAGTATCGGATTACGTAACGGTACATATTTATTAATAATTGATTTAGGTGAAAAAACTAATTGAAGCTCAAAATATTAATAAGTTTACACTGGTGAAAAAATTTTTATTCCACAAATTATTCTTTCAATGAAGGAAAATGATTTTTTATTTTAAAACGAAGACAATTTCCAATAAGAGTATGTTATTGTATGACTATTAATAAAAATTAAGGCCAAATATTAAATCAGATTAGTTTATATTTATATAATCACGTATTCTCTCATGATCAATTAAATGTTGCACTTTCACGAGTTACCTTCGAATACGTATAATTATAAATAATGAATTATTTTACGAAAATTAAATTTTTTCAAACTATACCAAACATGTTGTATTTCATGAAATATTTTCTGATCTCTCAAACTGCATGCATAGTCTTATATATACTCATTATGTTCTTATCACAATAATCATGTTATACAAAAATTTATTGGTGTAATATTGAAACTATTTCATTTTTACTATTTCACTAATTATTGATTTTTATGCGTTCATAAATTGCCAACAAAATATGCTATTCTTTTTATTATATATTTATATATATTAAACTTTAATTGTTTGATTACACATAAAAGCACCATAGCACAACAAATTTATTATTTTATTGTTATTAATTATTCTGATTTAACAGACAACGAAAAAAATGAATTACATATTTCTCTCTGAGCTTAAAGATCATAGCAAAAATGTTCGTATTAAAATTTGTATTTACTCGAGTATGGGATTTTACAAATATTTACAATTCTGATGAGCTGTTCAATCTTAAATTTCTTATGTTTGATGAAAAGGTAATATCCATATATATATATATATATATATATATATATATATATATATATATATATATATCTATATATATATATATATATCTATATATATATTGTTGTTGTTATATTATTAAATACAAATATAAATTATTTTTATTGTCGTAATTATTTTATACTTTTATTTGTTTTTCAAAATAACAGGGTGATACCATGCACAGTACAATTCAAAAATAATATGCAGATTACTTCAGACCATTGTTGAAAGAAGAAAAATATTTCATATATCAGATTTTATTGTTATTCATGCACAATCAAAGTACAAAATCAGCAATGCGTTTATCAAAATGTTGGAAGAAGATGTTTATCAATCTCATATGATAGATTTGATTTTCTTGAATTCAAAGAAATTAAAAATAAAGCAGGAGACAAATCGTATTTATCTGGTAAGTATTTATTTTTTCCATTGCGTTATTATTTTATATTCTTATTGCACCATTAATATTTTTATATTATTAATATATCTCACAGATGTACTGGGACAAATAATATTAGTTGGAGAACTTGAAGAAATAAATGTCCTCCGTAGAATTGGAAGCAAAAGACGTTCAAATAAAAAAATGATCGGTACATATATTAAACAAAATCGACATACATATATCATACTATTTACATGCTTAAAATTTACTAACAAAATTAAATAAAATTATAGATTGGAGAAACTATACATCACCTTATGAGATAAAATCGCAAAAAAATTTGCACATACTGCAGTCTTTTCTAAAGAAATAAATGGTGCTGTTGTTGCTGCTTTTACTGAAATGATCACGCGAAAATTTTCTGGTATGAAAAAATTATTTTTTTGTTTTATTATCACAACATATTTACATTTTTCTATTAAATTCTTTAGATGTGTACCACTTTCTAATATTTCTATACAATAAAAATAAAACATACAGAAAATTACTTGCTTACTTTTTTTTTTTTTTTTGTAGAAAATGTAACAGTTAATAGCTCGCCCGGTACAAAAATCTTCATCAATCTTTCTATTCCTGAAGTCATATCTTTCAGACAAAGGTACGATGAAACCATCATTTTTCACATTTAATTTCCAAACTATAACTATTCATTAAAAACTATAACTATTTATTATAACAGATTAGTGGAACCACTTGAAAAAATCATTCGTCTACAAGTCGAACATCAACCTGCATGCGATGTAGAGCTAGAAAAAAATATAAACAGGAAAACCATTTCTGAATTGCTATCACTTGATGTGCACACTGATAAGGTAACTGCTTATCAAATAAAAACATAATATATAAACAATTTAAAAAGTAACATCATTATATTTTTTACAAAATATATATAGGATATAAAGTCCATGTGTCAGACTGTTATTTGTTACATTGATGCATTTACAGGATAATGGTATAAAATATGTCCTCAATGTAAAAACAGTGAACAAATTTGGTGCAATAATTGTAATATTCTTGAAGAGCCATCAACGGTTTAGTATATTCCAATCTTAAAGAATATATTATTTTAGTATTATTTACATTTCACAAATTATAAATTATTTTTACATGTACAAGCTTAATGCTATAGTTGAAGACTCAATCGGTTCTAAAATATTTATTATATTTGGACGACAAGCAACCAAACTTATTGGTCTTCCAATAAATAATCTGATTCATGTTCCAAAGGTATATACACATTTCCACTAATCATCTCTAAAATTTATGGAATGTAACCTATTTTTTAGGTTGTGATTAGTAATCGTGCTGAAGATCCTTATAATCTTACATTTAAAGTTATGCAAATATTCAGGGATCAAGATGTAGCATCTTAAAGTGCAAGATTATTGGAAAAGCAACTACTTTAGGAACTATCTTCCTCAGAAATCTAGCAACAGTGAGTACACAAAAAATATCAATTGATTCAAGCACAAGCTCATTGGAAGACCCACATCTTTCTAGGCACCCTGAAGTTGACAGCAGTCATAAAATGCAAAATATAGATGAAGTCCCTGCCAAAAAAATTTATTTTAGGTAGAAAAATATACTACATTTAAAAAAATTAAACAAATTTATATACGAATTAATTTCTAGCTTTTATTTTACGTTTGTTTTTAACAAATCCGAATACTCCTCATCAAATAAAGAAAAAATCGATTAAGTTCAAGAATTTTTCCGAATAAAAGGTAAATAGAATATATATATATATATATATATATATATATATGCTGCATTAATTCTCTTTTTTTTTCTTCCAGGTTAACAAACAGCTGGAAATAAGTTTTATATTTAGCTTTTCATTGTATATTATCTTATGTAACTTAAATGTTGTATCATAAATAAACAATTTTCCTGTATTATGAATAAAGTTATTACAGGACTTTGTATATTAATTTTTCTCAATCATTTTTAAGATCCCGAGCAACTACTAGTATATAAATAAATTACAATATATATACGAATGATATAACCTGCGCTCAATGCCAAATGGACAGTGAATGTGTAACAAGAGAAAGTTTTCTTATTTTTAAATTGGACAAAACTTTACATAAACAAGACAAGGCAAACCCAATAAAACAACAGCGTCCTCTAGTCTGCCTCGAAGTAGTAAATGGCCATAAAATCCCTAATGCCCTTTTTTTTTGTGATTTTTAACTAACCAAAATATAGACCAAGGTTGTAAAAACCGACCCGGTCAACGAACCATAAATCAATAAAATATAATTTATCTCATACATAATGAAAATAAAAACTCAAAATATGTTCCATAATTAATAATATGTTCAAAATGAGTAATGTCCATAATATAATTGTTGCATAATCATATCCAAAATTAAAATTAAGCAAAATATTTTATGGCTGAGTTTCATCATAATCTTTATCTCTTAAAAAAAATTGATTTGCAGAAGTTCTGCCTTCACCCACATTCAATCAAAGAGAAATTGTTGCATCAGTAGGACCAAATGATTCCAAATCAATATCATCCAAAAATTGATAGCTTGAATCATCTACTGCTCTTGCATCTACTAAATTTCACAATGACAGTATAATATACTAAAAATAAATAATATAAAATCATAAACCAAGCAGCAAAACTAACATTGAATATGAGTGTCACTTTCTGAAACTGAATGTGCATGTTCTTTATAAAGAGCAGCCTCTATTTCATTTAAATCCAAATCAACTGATGTATCATCTTTCTCAATCCAAAATTCAATCTTATCAATGCATTCATAATCAATAGGATCATATCTCAATTTTTTTTTATGGAATCCTAATAATAGTGTTTAAGAATAAGATTATTCTTAGTATAAGAATAATAAGCAATATATATATATATATGATTCTAGATTTTTAGTTGCATACATATTCTTCAATTGTAAATTGTAATTCACAAATAAAAGATCATTAAATCTTTGATATTCCAATCTGTTCCTCCTTTTAATAAGGATGCGCTCAAATAAACTCTAATTTCTTTCACATCCAGAAGACAAAGAAGTTTGACTTAAAATTCAGTCTCTTCAAATTTGGCGCACTACTTTCATACAATGTCCACTAGTCCTCTATAAATTCAAATAAAATAAAATGACAAAAGAATTTAACAATCATAACATTACTCATAAGTGGAAAAATTAAATATCTAAAACAATTTAAGAGATAAGAAATAATTTTTTTTTACCTTGTTGAAGTTACTTTGCTGATGTTAGGGCCAAAGGTTTTCCAAAACTTTCAATCATTTCTCGATAATATTTGATCTTTTTCATTGTCACTATTCCCATAAGATTTATAGCACAATTTTCACACAAATTCACAATGTTATCAATAATATCATGCTTTTTAATGAAAGAATGATTATAAAAGAGAGATGGATTAAAAAAATATGCAACTCTGTGAAAATTTCTATAAAAGTGTTTGTTCTATCACGCATCAATAATCTTAATATATGGACCATACTTGCTCCTTTCTTTTTTAAATATAAGCTTGATAGCCTTGCGTGCCCTACGTATATGATGTGTTCATATTTGTTATAGTTTTATAGTTGCTTTTAGTTGTTTAGTTTTCTTGTTTTTATATGATTTATAGATAAATTTGATATTTATTTGTGTTTTTCATGATTGTAGGTTAGGTGGAGGAAAGGAGCATGAAGGA